>VMDR010005995.1:0-47722 GCA_007922815.1 Macrotus californicus
AAGCAAAACTAAGGATTACCTTGCTTAGACATATCTGGATATGTGATAGAACCATTTTTTTAAGAATCAATGGGAAAAAAATTTAAAGAAGCAAGGCAGTAATACCAACAAAATTCAGGATAGTGTTTAAAATGCCAAAATTCAGGAAGGGGTAATGTTTTACCTTGAGTGAGTATTATACTTTAAAACTTTGTATTATATTTATAACTAATATATACTTTAAATACATTCTTTGGTATGTATCAAATAAAACTATGTATTTTTAAAAGAGAATAAAGCCCTGGCTGGTGTGGCTCAGTGGACTGAGTGCTGGCCTGCAAACCAAAGGGTCATCGGTTCAATTCCTGGTGGGGGCACATGCCTGGGTTGCAGGCCAGGTCCCCACTATGGGGCTTGCGAAAGGTAACCATACATTGATGTTTCTCTCCCCCTCTTCCTCCCTCCTTTCCTCTCTGTCTAAAAATAAATAAAATCTTTTTAAAGAATAAAAATAAAAGAGAGTAAGAACCCTAAGTGGGGCACTGTATCAGTCAGATTCTTGCAGGCAGGGAAACTAACTTTGGGTTATTTAAAGAGAAAAAGAATCTATATTAATAAGACATCGGGTGGCTCACAGAATAACCAGATAAATTGGACAACCAGGCCGGGGAGTGAGCCAAGAACATAGGCAGCAGAGCTAGCCTGGGAAAACATCACTGAGCATAGGCACTACGGCTTACATCTCCAAAGCCACCGGCATGGGACACTGATGAGAGCCCTAGAACCTTGACATGCTGCCTCTCAAAACGGGATGGGGGCAGCTGCTGCCTCCAGGTGTCCTCGTAGCTCTTGCTTATTGGCACTTTCTAGCTCTAGTTGCCACCTCTGGGTGGACGAGTCTGATTGGTGGAGCTCAGGTCATGTTCCTCCTGTGTCATACATGCAAGAGAGGCTGGGGAAGGGCTCAGCTTCTGCGGTAGGCAGCAGGCTCAGCAGCCCCTCTGCCCACCAAGACTCATAAGGCAGTGAATCTCCTGCACAGAGATAGAGACTTCTGATATTCCATGTCAAAGCATTTAGCAAATGTCTACTTTTTTAGCTATTCCATATCCACATATGTCCTTCTATCCATGCATCTGCTTTTAAAAAAACAAAACAAAGACAAAAACTGCTGTTTAACACAATGTAACTATTCCTCATATAATCATTAAGTGCCTGCCTTATGCCCAAAGCAGTGGGGGGACCCAAAGACCCATGGTCTCATCCACTCCTGCACCAGCTCCAAGTGCAAGGCGACTGCACGTCTGTTCTTACACTAGTTCCTTCGTGACCTTCTCCTGATATTCTGTAGCCTCTAAACCAAAGTGTTAAGCTAACTCCCACCAACTCACCCTATAAACACAATGGAGAAAGGCAGAAAAAAAAAGTAAAAGAAGGGGAAAACGTATAAAAATATATCAGGAAGACCAGCTGAATCAATAGGTGGTATTTACAAATCTTCCTACCTACTCTAAGGCTCCTTTGCCTTGAACCAGAACCTCAGTTAGGGATTCTTTTATTTATTTTATTTTCAGTTATAGTTTACCTTCAATATTATTTTGTACTAGTTTCAGGTGAACAGCACAGTAGTTAGACAATCATATACTTAACAAATGATCCCCCCAATATTTCCAGGATCCACCTGGCACCATACATAGTTATTGCAATATAATTGATTATATTCCTCATGCTGAACTTACATTCCTGTGTCTATTTTATAACTACCAGTTTGTACTTCTTAATCTCAATTAGGACTTCTTGACCTCAAGGAGTAACCCAGAGTTTTACTCCTGAGAGTTCTGGGTCATTGGAGATTCTACTTGTACAGGTGACTGAGTCTTCCTTTAAACTTTACCACTGGGCGCCCACTCTCCCCCTTGTCTCCCTCTGTAGCAGAAGTCCCATGTCCCTTTTAGTGTCAGAGTCAGTGAACCCAGCGACACTATAGGCCCCTCTTTGAGCACGTAATTGGAGTCTCCAGAGTGAGGGTCTTTTCATGAGTATATAAGTTTTCTGGGGCTGCTGTAACAAATTAGAACAAATTTGGTGACTTAAAACAATAGAATTTTATTTTCTCACAGCTCCAGAGATTGTGAGAGCCTTTTATAGAGATTTCTGAAATCAAGATGTCAGCAAGGACATGTTCCTTCCAAAGGTTCCTCGACTCTTCCAGCTCCTAGTAGTTCCACATGTTGCATAGCTACGGCACCTTAATACCAATCCCTGCCTCTGTCTTCACATGGCCTTGTCTCCTGTGTCTCTGTGTCTATAATCTCATCTTTGTTTCCCTTATTAGGACCCAAGTCATTAGATTTATGGCCCACCCGGATCCTTGGCTACATCTGCAAAGACCTTATATCATATTCACAGATATCATGAATTGGACTTGGACATATCTTTTGGGAGGACACAATTCCACCCAAATCAATGAGATCAGCACAGAACACACCAATTCTCTAACTTTGGGTTCATTCTACAATTTCTGACCATAGTCCTATTCCCCAAACCTCTAGGCCAACAATCTTCCATTCTTCTCGCCAAGTCCCTGCCAAACCTACAAACCATTAGACTTGACCATGACTGAGGCTACATCCTTATCTCAGCCTCTTTCCATCCAAGGTGGGCAATGAGATGTAGCGAACTGACATTAAGGTGTCCAGACCAGATCGTCGTCTCCAAATGGAGGCAGACCATGGAAAGTTGCTACATCAACCTTGCTGCAGCTCCAAAAGGACCGGCACTGACTTCCCACACATGAGCCTATTCAAGATACCCTAACCCCGTCAATGATTGTTAAAGATTAATGTTTTTAAACTGTTTAGCTCTGGACAATTACATGCTGAAGTGATTATTTGGTTAGAGACATAGAACTAGTATACACTCCTCTGTATGGAGTAGGATTTCCTCTGACATAATAAATATTTCTATAAATAATCATTCCCAAAAGAAGCCCATCCTCTGGCCTTGAATGGCTGAGGTCTGTGTTTCTGGAAGGATGGTTTTTAAGTTCCGAACAAACTCCTTTTCTATTACTTTTCATTGCCTCTCAAATTGCCGCCCAGATAAAGGGAAATGTAGCCCATGCCCCAAAATATATGTTGGGCCATACTCAAGTGTCACATAACTTTGCAGTGAGAAAATATTTAACCACATTTTTCAGTCAGCATTTTTCTTCTTATCCTCACAGATTATTAGAATTTTAGAAAAATGAGACCGACAATAGAACTGAGACCTTTTTGTTCCATTACTTCTGAATTGGGAAGACCTTACTACCTTTCTCCTTTGTATTTCTTTTTTTCTTACTAAGAAATTCGTCACTCATGCTGTCTCTCTGACAATCAATTCATTGATCTTCACTATTCTACTCCAGGAATATTTGAAATGCAAATAAGGTCACAGGTCTCTTTTCCATAAAAAAGGGTCGTTTGGAAACAGTAAAATAGTGCAGTTCTATAAATCCCCATCTTTCTAACATGTGTACACACCAGCCTTTCTTTAATTTTTCTCTTTGTCAAAACAGAAAAATAAACGGCAAGCAAAAGCATACACTAGTTAATCTTCCAAAACACAAGAAATCACTACACTGGAAGAATCTTTATTCATTTGACTAAAACCCCTCAATTTCTCAGACACTAAACATCAGCAGACTTAGCAAGCGTCTTTGTATCTATCATCTACTCATGCATCATTCATGTAAAAGGTGACCTAGGTCCCATTAGTTGACGAGCTGATCTGAATCTTTTGGGTTACTCAGATAAGTCATTTCTAGTGGCCCTCCTTTTAAAATTAATGAAATAGAACAGAATACATGCTACTTAAAAGAATACCCTGCTGAGAATTTCTCACTAAAGTGAGGCTAATTCTTTTCTGTATTTCCCTTTTCTTTCTCACCCTTATTTTTGCTTTCATTCCAAAGGACTGTATTTCTGAATTTATTTTAGATCCAGTAGTACAGAAGATCAATGTCAAGGCCACAGCTGGGACTCCACACACATAAATTTGAATCAGTAACTGCCCTCCGGTATAAAGCCTCCTTCTCTGAAAGTGCTGTCTTCCCGCTGAAGGCCTTTGGTTAAGCCCCAGGAGAACAATGCCTCAGTCACTCCTTGGGAACCCTGTTGATCAGAGCCTCACAGATAGTTAAGGCTTTCCCTATAACACCCTACAGATTGGAGTAATTGCTCATTTCCTTATTTGCCATGCAATTATGACTAGCCCCAGGTGTGGTTGTGGCTTTTAAAAAAAATGTATTGGGAAATTTAAATAAATGGTCACCATTCCTGTTGAAAAATCTTTCATTGGTACCCCATAAATATCTGCCAAGGTTCAAATTCTGAAGCTTAACACACAAAGCCCCTAGCGGTTGCTCCCTACCTTTCTACCACCACCTTGCACCTCTCCCACACATACATTGTATTCCCATTATCCTGAGCTGCTTAATGTCTCCCAAGCATCTGCATTTGTGATACCTGGTGTGCTGTCAGCCCCCTCCAACATCTACCTGACTCCTACTCATCCTCCAAAGTCAGTTCAAGTCTCAGTCCCCAGGAATCCTTCAAACCCCCACCCTGGTCCAGGTATCCCTGCTCTTTGCTGTCGATTTTCTTGTACCTACTTCTAAAATAATACTTATCACACTGTCATACAGCAAATGCTAACTCACTACCTGTCTGCCATACTAGTTGAGAGCTTCTTCTTGCACTCATCAATAAAAGCATAAATTCTTAACACTCCAAGTCTAAGTGTTAAAGAAATGGTCATTGGGAGTGCCTAGTATCTAAAATGAGGATACCCAACCTGACCAAGAATTGCTGCCCTATTTATCAACATCTTCGATAACAGAATTTTTTTAAATCAACTAGGGTATTTATCATATGGTGCAGGACTAAGAATAATTCATGCTATTCAATAAGCTATTTACATGTAAAAGTTATCTTAGTTTTAAAATTACAAAATTTTAATCTTCCTACATGCATTCTTCAAATCACAACTGAAGCTCTGAAAAGCTGCTTTTAACTACTGACCACCTCGATCAGTAGCAAAAACACCACTTTACTGAAGAATGATTCCAATGCTCTGTGTTTTGTGCCATAATGTTTTTCTTGTGTCTCCAAACACAATAGTTTTTGTTTTGTTTCAGCCCCCTCTATAATTATAATCTTTTCTAACTCTTCACTGGTTTCCTGCTCAATTCCTCTGTTAGTCAAAACTCAGTTGCACATAGCAGAAAATAGAGGTCAAACCATCTTAAACAGACAAACTAAAAAAAAAAAAAAAGATGCGGGTGACTTTCCTGGGACATGTAACTAAGCAATTCAGGACACACAGCTAGATCCAGAGGTTGAAATGATGACATCAGTAATCTGCCTCTGCGCCTCTTTATGGATTTTCTTCTCGATCAGGCTTTATAACAGAAAGAAGAAATTGCCCCATCCACATCTCTAACCTTACTTTGTTCTTTTAGCTAGCAAATTGTACAGTAAACTTCTGCATTCTTAAGAGTTGAAGCACAAGTCCCACAGGGAATCTTATTGGGCCAACTTGAATCACATGTCTATCCCTAAACCAATCATGGTGGCCAATGAGACATGTTATTCTGATTGGCTAGCCCAGATCAAGTTTCGACCCCTGGAGTGAAAGTAGGTCAGCTCTATTCAAAGACAGGGACAAGATTCCCTAAAACAGAGGAAATGAATTACCAGAAGAGGGTAGAAAAATAAAAGCATGCTAGGCAGACCAAAATTAGAGACAGATCCTATATCTCCCTTCCTTGAATTATTTGAAAAACAAAAATAAAGTATTCCTTAATACCTTCCAAACACTTCTACTAAAGGGCTCTTAAAAAGAGTGGGGTATATCAGTCAGAGTTTTACCAAAGACAGAACCAATAGAATATGTGGAGGTGGTACACACACACGCATGTGTATATCAGATGTCTGGTGAAGGCCGGCTTCTAGCCTTGCAGATGACTGTCTTCTTGCTGCATCCTCACATGGCAGAGAGCAGACAAAGCAACATTTTTGATGTTTCATCTTGTAAGGGCACTAATCCTCCTTATGAGGACTCTACCTTCATGAACTAATTACCTACAAAAAGCCCCACTTCCCTATACCATCACACTGGGGGTTAGGATTTCAATTTATGAATTTGGCATGGAGGAGGGAGAGCAAACTATTCAGTCCATAGCAGGATCACATTCTCTGTATCTCTCCTCAATTCCTCTCTCCCAACACATCCCATAGCCCAATACTAGGCACACAGTTGAAGACTAAATAAATATGCGTGGAATAGACAAGTGAACAAATTTATTTTAAGTGTCTCACTTGCTCCATTTAACATGAATGATTATTATTTTTCTCCTTGTATAGCTTCAACTACATCAAGAAATACAGTAGAGAAAAAAACTTTGAGCAAAATGCAAAACACCTAGCAATCTACAAAGTAATTTTTTCCTGTATAATAATATAGATATTAGAGCAATTCATATGCTCAATATTATGGTCAGAATTCCCACTTGCCATAAAGTTTTAAATTCTAAAACTTAGACTTTTTGAATAGCACTGTGCTACGTTCTCCTAATGTTTTACCTGGAGACTAGCATGGTGAGAAGGGAAGACTAACTCAGTTGTGATAGCATATAGGATAGATTGCACAGTGAAATGCCTTAAGCTCAGACTTGAGGATTGTTCTAATAGTCTAGGGCAGAAGAAGGGTGGTGACAGTGAAATAGAAAGAGAAAATGGATCAAAAAGACATAGCAAACAAAGAGTGCAGAAGATTTGGGTTAATCAATTGCTATGGAGAGAAAATTGCAGCATTTGAGATAGGGTGAATGAGAATGCAGATGCCTTAACAAGGCTGAAGAAGCAGCTGGGGTGGGAGGTATTTTTGTGAGTTAATTTTACACTCACTAAGTTTGAAGTTATGGAAACATCCAAGTTAGCACTGTCCATCAGACAGTTGATAGGGTCGTAATGGCACTCAGAAGCAGAAGAGAGTTCAGATTTGGACATTGCAGCAAAATGGGCATCAGAAAAGTCCAATTTCCTTCAAATCCTAGGTTTGTATCTGTTATTAATAGGTCATCCACAGCCTCCCCCCAAAAGAAGGTTCCTTCAGCCTAGGTTCTTGTGACTTTTACCTGAGGGACTTCCTATTTCCATAACCAGAACAGATAAAAAATATCTATATCTATCTATATCTATCTATCTATATACACATGTATATCTATATACACACACACATACATATAGATATAGATAGGTATAGATAGAGAGAAAGAGTAGATATCTTCAAAACAACCATATCTCTTTAGTTACCACTGTTTCTCATCCCCTGCTCACTCTACATACATCTTCCTCAGCAAGTCTGCATCTGCACACTTACACCATTCATTCACAATCTCCATCTCTGTATTAAGTTGGGTCAATAATATTTACTTAGCATTAAGTTGGGTCAATACTATTTACTGAGCATATAATGTAGTTTTGGAACTATGTTCACATTGAGAAAATAAAGATGATGAAGACCTGCTCTGTGCCTTGAAGGCACTCTGAATATGTTAGGAAGGCATGAAAACAAGTAGATAAGGACAGAGTGTGGGATAAAGGAAAGGAGATTTACTCTGATTGCAGGCATTAGGCAAGGCACATAAAAAAGAGGTGCTTGGACAGTCACTTAGGAGATGACCAGGTAGAGAAGGTAAGAAGAAGCAGGGCTTTCTAGGCAAAAAGAAGATTATATGGGAGACACAGGGGCTGTGAACCACATGGTCCACTAAAGAAACTGAAAGAAACTTAGTGGGAGGTTGACTGGCATATAGAATGTGAGGCAGCAAATGGCTGATGGTGAGGCGTAAGCATAGAGTAGAAGATGGAGGTCTTGTTTGGTGACATTTTTGAATTGCAGAATCCTGACTTTGTATAGTTGAGGATCATCAGAAGTAAATCTACCATCACTCAGCAGGGTATCAGCTTGGAGCACTGAAGACTATTTTCAGTCACCGGAGATTTTTATGAATCTTCTGGCTACAAGCCACTGCCCCAGACTCAGACCTCAGAACGCGGGTCATTGTGATCCTCTTATTCATCTAACCTGCTTTCCTCCCAATCATCATCTCATTAGTCCTCATTATATCTATCCTATATCCTTTAGACTCCTATCATATATTAGGATTGTTTAATCACAAGTAATAGAAACCTATTCAGACTAGTTTAAACCACAAAGTTGAATTTATCATAAGAACATAGGAATAGCTTACAGAAATTCAAGGCAGAAGAAATGTGTCTTGGCCTCAGAAAAGAGTGGATCCAGGAACCACATAAATATCCCAAAGAATCTCTCTATCTTTTATTTCTCCTTTCATCTGTATGTTGTAGACCAAAGAATGAAGCTAAACAGTCATACTCTGCCTCTTGGGAGCATGTGGCAGGGAAGGACCACCCACCACACAACAAAAAAAGCATTCAATGATTCATCTCCCCAACAGGAATCTGACAGTCTCTCTGTCATTCACAATTCCAAATCCCTAGGGAAGAGACTGAGGTCCAGCTTGGGTTAGGGGCATACCCTGGGACCAATCCATGTGACCAGAGAGGAGTCACTTTGTTAAAAATGTACCATGGAGCCAGCCACTATGGCCAGCTGAGGGGTTCATTTAAGCTGGGAAAATCCTCCAAGACACTGTCCACAACAGGTCAGAAATCCTGACATCAGAGTCACCTGCCCAATTAATTCAGAGGATTCCCCAGCCTTTTCCCACACAGATCCTTGATCAGCCTTCTCCTGGTTCCAGGATATGTCCTAATTTTCCTGACCTAGAACTCTCATATTAATTGCCATAATCAATATTTTTAATTTAAATATTTTATTGTTTATGCTATTACAGTGGTCTCGATTTTCCCCCTTTGCCCTCCTCCACCCAGCCCACCCCCCACTCCCATAGTCAATCCCTACACTGTTGTCCATGTCCATGGGTCTTTCATATATGTTTTTTGACTAATCCATTCACCTTCTTTCAACTAGTCCCTACTTCCCCCCTCCTCTCTTACAGCTGTCAGTCTGTTCCATGTATCTATGCCTCCGGTTCTATTTTGCTCTTCTGTTTATTTCGTTCATTAGATTCCACTTATAAGTGAGATCATATGGTATTTGTCTTTCACAGACTGGCTTATTTCACTTAGCATAGTAGTCTCCAGTTCCATCCATGCTCTTGCAAAAGGTAAGAATTCCTTATTTTTCTTACTTTTGTGTAATATTCCATTGTATAAATGTACCACAGTTTTTTTTTTAATCCACTCTTCTACTGATAGGCACTTAGATTGTTTCCAAATCTTGGCTATTATAAATAGTGCTGCTATGAACATAGGGATACACATTTCTTTTGAATTAGTATTTCAGGATTCTTAGGATATATTCCCAGCAATGGAATTACTGGGCCAAAAGGCAGTTCCATTTTTAATTTTTTTGAGGAAATTCCATACTGTTTTCCACAGTGGCTGCACCAGTCTGTATTCCCACCAACAGTGCACCAGGGTTCCCTTTTCTCCACAACCTTGCCAGCACTACTTGTTGATTTATTAATGATAGCTATTTTGGCAGATATGAGATGGCATCTCATTATGGTTTTAATTTGCATCTCTGTATTGGCTAGTGATGTTGAGCATTTTTTCTTATGTCTATGAGCCATTTGTACATCCTACTTTGAGAAGGGTCTATTCAGATCCTATGCCCAGTTTTTTATTGGATTGTTTGTTTTCCTTGTGTTCAGTCATATAAGTTCTTTATATATTTTGGAGATTAAATCCTTGTCTGATGTATCATTGGCAAATATGTTCTCTCATATAGCGGATTCCCTTTTCATTTTGATGATTGTGTCTTTATCTGTTCAGAAGCTCTTTAATTTGATGTGGAGATGAAAAAAAAGGCTGTGGTAGCAATACTTTTCCCTGACAAAATAGACTTCAAAACAAAAGCCATAGCAAGAGACAAAGAAAGTCACTACATAATACTAAAGGAATCAATCTGGCAAAAGGATGTAACCCTTGTAAACATATATGCACCCAATATAGGAGCACCTAAATATATAAAGAAAATCTTGGAGGACTTTAAGGAAGAGATTGACAGCAATACTGTCATTGTAGGGGATTTTGACACTCCACTGTCACCAATGGATAGATCTTTCAGACAAAAAAAAAATCAACAAAGAAACAGCCACCCTAAACAACATACTAGATCAAATGGATTTAATAGTCATTTAAAGAATGTTTCATCCCAAAGCAACAGAATACACATTCTTCTCAAGTGCACACAAATCGTTCTCAAAGACATGGTAGGACACAAAAATAAGTCTTAACAAATTCAAGAAAACTGAAATCACATCAAGCATTTTCTCAGATCACATTGGCTCGAAACTAGAAATCAACCTCAATTAAAAAAACCCTCAAAAACATTCAAATACATGGAGACTAAATGACATGTTATTAAGTAATGAATGAGTCACCAATGAGACTGAGGAAGAAATCAAGTAGTGCATGGAAACAAATGAAAATGACCACACGACAACCCAGAGCCTATGGGACACAGTGAAAGCAGTCCTGAGAGGGAAGTTCATAGCATGATAGTTCTACCTAAAGATAGAAAAATCTCAATAAACAACCTAATCCTACACCTAAAAGGACTGAAAAATAACAACAAACAAAGCCCAGAGTGAGTAGAAGGAAGAAAATAATCAAGATCAGAGCAGAAGTAAAGGACATAGAGACTAAAAAAAAAATTCAAAAAATCAATGCATCCCAGATTTGGTTCTCTGAAAAGATAAATAAATTTGATGAACCTTCAACCAGACTCATCAAGAAAAAAAGAGAGAAGACCCAAATAAATAAAATCAGAAATGAAAGAGACATAACAACTGATACCACAGAAATACAAAGGATTGTTAGAAAGTACTATGAACAACTATATACCAAGAAAGTGAACAACCTAGGTGAAATGGATAAATTTCTAGAAACATATGATCTTCCAAAACTGACTCAGGAAGAAGCAGAAAACCTGAATAGACCGATAACAACTAATGAAATTGAAGCAGTAATCAAAAAACTTCGAGTAAATAAAAGTCCTGGACCATATGGCTTCACAGGCAAATTTTATCAATTATTCAAATAAGATCTAACACCTATCCTTCTCAAACTATTGCATAACCAACATTTTTTTCTCTAGCCTTCAACCTGTTTTCTCTATCTAACTCTGATCTTCAAACTAGGTCTTTGAGCCCCGACCCTACCCTTCACTCACCTTCCCCAGCATAGAAGATTCAGCCTCCTATCAGGGATCCATTCAGCCTAGATGATGAGTATCTTTCACCCTAGATAATAGGCTAGGGTGTCATAGAAAGTCTCATTTAAACCTTCTGCATTCATTTTTCTATCAACTCCACTGCTGTCAAACAGTCTGACAAATTTCAAGTTAACAAAGATTGGGGGAGGTGGGGCAGAGAAGTTACTTCACAACAGACTGCAGGCGGGTCTCACTACCACGCTAACACAGTTGTGTGCCTATGGGAACCATGTTCTCTCTTTCCCACAATTCCATTCTAACAATCTCAGTGACCACTGAACCATGTAAAATGATGACACAGTTCCAATACCCACACATTTCAGTTAACATAGCATTATGCAAAGTGAGGATGACCCGTATTCTAATTTGATCAATAGACTAATGCACAAAAGAAAATTCTATATAGCCATGCATCTAACTCCTTCAACAGACAGTTCCGCTATTCTATTTGGTTCTCTCCTCAAGTCTTGTAGCCTTTTCAGCATCAGAATGAGAGGGGTTTGCAGGTGGCTGGGTGAGAGGTTTCTTAGGCTTCCCTTCTTGCCCATTTAAACTGTCAGTTTTCATTGTTGCTCTTTTTTTGTTATTGTGTTTATGGGAGGAAAGACAGCATCACATGAAGGCGTAATCAGGATAATAAACAGGAGCCGTGGTTTGTTTTGGACTGGTTCCCATTGGGTAGCACACATAATCACCTCTTGCTGGCTGCTTCGTGATTATGACTTTGACAAAGTGGCATTATTTACTGCTAATGGGTGAGATGATGATTTATGACTAATTACTCTCTTTTTCTACAATTTTTATATTATGTTAAATGAAGGATTACAGTTGGGATAATAAATATTCACTAAAAAAAAAATATCCAGCAGCAGAGTTCATGAAACTAGGCCCTGAATAGAGGAGCCATTTTAATGACTCAGGACCAGATGTTAGAAGACACTGCGGACTAGACAGCATATGGTTAACCCTCTCTCCCACCTCTCCTGTTCGTGTCCCTCCTTTGTTCAGGCGTCCCCACACCACTCCAGCTTCTTCAGTTCACTCTACCCACATACTCTTAGTTTCACTCTTCCACGCCCTTGATAAGACAGTGAAAACTTAGATGAAAAAGGTTATTGTAACTAACACAACACCTTCCCTGAGTCATTTTGTACTTCAAGAGTCTTCTGGGGGGAAAAAGGAAAACAAAGCTTTCTAGATGTAAAGAATTAAAAACAGGATTGTGATCCATTCCTTTCCGGAACTATGTGTGTAGAGGAAGTCAGAGTGACAGAAGCAAACACAAAGCAATGAAAATGGGGCGTCCTAACTCTTAGAAACAGTGGTGAGAGCTCTGGGGCATGCTTATGGCATTAAGTTAAAAATGCACCTCTTGGAAGAGGAGCAGGCAGATGAGGGTGGTCCTGACCAGAGTGTGAGACTTGGTGCACTGATGTAAAAAGTGAAAAAACTCATGGGCCAATGTGGTCTTGCAAGTGAAGGGCGTGGGTGCAGACAGCATTCATCAGTCAGAGTCCTGGGAGCAAGGGGAGGAGAGGGAACTGGAGATAAAGCAGAGCTGAGCAAGGGAGTAGTTCAGAAGCCCTTTGAGGACAGGAGACCCTCTTTATAATCTGCACAGTGCCTAGCACAGTGTCTAGAGCACAGAGAATGCTCTGGAAATGTTTGTTGACTGATTTTTGAGAAATGAACTAAACCAGAGAGGAGCAACATTCTCTGCATGCAGGTCAATTAATAACTGAATTGTTTAAAACCACATTTGTAAAAGAAGGTATATTTTTATTATCAGGAAATTCAGTCTCATCAACTTAAGTATTATTCTTTTATTTCCCTTTCACCAGAGGTTTTCAATGTAGGCTAGAATTTCATATACTTTATAATTAGCAGACACAGCATGAACTGGTTTTAATGTTGTACCTGTGATTAAATTGTACTGTTGATTAAGTTGTTTTATCCTATCTTTTCCTTGACTGAATTTGTAGACCTCTTATTGTCAAATGTGGTTTCTTATAGAATCTCTTAATATTGTACACTCTGGCTTGAATTCTATTTTCAGATTGTGAACATATGAACTGCTTTATTACGTAACATAATATAAAATGAATTTAATAATATTTTGAATTTTATGGAATGTTTATGTGTTATCACTGGGCTGTCAGCAGAAGGGACCACCCACCCCCATCCCAATCCTTAGGATCCACTGGATAAGCCTACTCTCCAAAGGTAGAAACAACACTGGACTCTCACCAATGCTACATGCTCAGTACAGCTGAAGAAGTGATGTGTGACCTGGGTCCTGAAGAGGAATGGGAGTTCATCAGGCAGAGAAGAGAGAATAGGATATCCTAGATAGAGAAAACAACTTTTCAAAGCAGAAAGGCTTACAGAAGACAGTGTTTGGACAATGATGAAAAGCACTGTAGTAAGAATGTACAGTGTGTGAGTACAGACAGGAAGAAAAGTTAGCTAGTAATGTTGCTTAGAGTTAAGCCATGCTAAGTATTTGCATGGGAAAATGTTAACTTACAGGCAACTGGAGGCTTAGAGGCTGGATTTGTCAGGGTTCTCCAGAGAAATGGAACTAATAGGATATATGTAACAAAAGTGTGTGTGTGTGTGTGTGTGTGTGTGTGTGTGTGTGTGTGTGTGTAAAATAGGGACTATATATATACATGGTTGACCCCAGAACAACGCAGATCTGAACTGTGTTGGTCCACCTGCATGAGAACCTTTTCAATTGACCTGCATTGTGCAAGGGTCAACTGGCTGCTGGGAATCCACATATGCAGAAGGCTGACTTAAATTATATGCAGATGTTCAGCTTCATGGGAGATCATCACCCCTACTCCACATATTGTTCCAGGGTCAACTGTATTACATTATGTGCTATATGAGGAATTGGCTCACAGGAGTATGGAAGCCATCTGTGCACTGGAGACTCAAGAAAGCCAGGGGTGTGGTTCCAGTCCAAGTCCAAAGGCCTGAGAACTGGAGGGCCTATGGTGTAAATCCCAGACCCAGAGTAGAAGACCAATGTCCTAGTTCAGCTGCCAGGCAGAGAGAGTGAATTCTCCCTTCCTCCACCTTTTTGTTCTCTTCAGGCCTTCAATGAAGAGGATGAGGCTCACCCACATTGGGGAGGACAATCTGCTTTATTCAGTCCACAAATTTAAATGCTAACCTCATCCAGAAACACCCTACAGACACACCCAGAAGCAGTGCTTAACCAGATACCGAGGTATCCCGTGACCCAGACATGTTGACATATAAAATTAACTATTACAAAGGCTTAAGAAAGAAAATAATATGATTATATCTGTATTTTAGAAAAATTATTCTAATACAATATAGAGGATAGATTTAGCTGAAGAGACCAGTTGGGAATTCTCTAGTGAGAAAGTCAGAGATGAAGTGTCCAGGGAAGAGTGGACAGCCTTCAGGGATAATTCAGGAGTAGACTCCACATCACCTATAACTTATTAAGTATGATCAAGAGAGAAAGAGATGATCCCAACATTTCTAATCTGACCCGGAGTGTGTGTGAAAAATGTTGTGCAAAATTGATCTATATATATATATATATATATATTTTGAACAATTGCCCCATGAGGCTTTGTCTTCTAAAGAACTTTGGACTAAACTGAGTAAAGAAATACTTAAATTACAAAAAGGAAGAAAAGCTAACACTCTTTGAGCACCTACCAAGTGCTGACTTTAGGCTAAACATTCACATTACTCTTCACAAAAGCCCTGGGAGGCAAATATTAATATTCTCCTTTTACAGATTGAGAAACTGATACATAGGAAAAAAATCAATAACCTACCCAAGGTCACACAGCTGGTAAATGAAAGACCCAAAATTCAAACTCAGGGTTTTTGGCTTTGAAAGAAATATTTTTCCTATCCGCTAATGTTGCCTGTTAATACAAAAGATGCATCTTCATAAAACTCTACATTTGTGTTGGTAATTTCATCAGAGAGAATACAAAAGGCCTTTGAATTTCTACCCTAGAAATAATAGGGAAAGGGATTAAGTAGTCGTTCTAAAATTCTGACTGTACACAAACTTCAGTTGCCTCAGGCCATTAGTAGCTTTAAAACTGGCTGGTGGAGCGGCCACTGGAATTGTTTTGTGTTGTTCCATTTGTATTCCCCAGTGGTATTATTATTAGCAATTAGAATTATAAACACAGTATACCTACCACTCATAATGCATATTCACATGATCAGAAAAGGACTATTTTGAAAATTCCAAGAGACAGAGTACAGTTTGTAAAGACTTACCAAAAAGGATATCTAACAGGAGAGAGATTTGTTTGTTTCATAGATTAACATATCCCACCAGGTTCTTCCAGGACAGTGCCATGGGGATTTAATGTAGCAGAGCTGGTTGATTTCACTGGCTGAACGATTGATTGGCCCAACTGAATCTTGGTGATTGAAAATATGGAGTGGTGCCAGCCTTCTCATAGCAACCCTTCTTTATGGATTTTGAACCCCCAGGACTAAAAGATTCTATCCATTTATTCAATAAATGTGTATTGAGTAACTTAACATATGCCAGTCATGTTCTGGGTGCTAGAAATGTATACAGCAGTGAGCAAGAGAGTCAGACATGGCGTTTCCATTGCACAGGTGGAGAGTGGGTAGGAAAGTGGACAAGAACCAGGTAAACAAGCTCAGGTAGTTCCTGACAGTTGACTGGTGCTGCAAAGAACTAAAACTGGGGACACAGTAGAGAACTGGATTGAGTAGACAGGCGGGGACCCCTGAGGGGATGGTGGTATTTGAACTGACACTTGAGCTCTGAGGCAGCTGGCCAGCCACAGGACCCAAGGTTAGAAAACCTGGGTCCCTGAATCCTCATGTGGAGGAAAACTGTTCAAAACCAGAATCACCTGCACTGAACTGTTACATGAGCCAGGGCTGAATTTTCATGTGTTAAGCCACTGAAATTTTGAGTTTTATTTATCACCACAACTGGAATCGCCTTTACTAAGGCACCTGACGAGGAGTTTGGATTTTATTCTAACTGCAAACAAATGCTACTGGAAGGTTTTAGGGAGAGGGTGAAAGGGACATGGTGAAGAGTTTAAAGAGCACCATGGCTGCTGTGTGGAGCCTAGGGGCAAGAGGGGCTGAGAAAACAGTGAGGGGGTGTATACCCTAATCCCAGCATGAGTGAACAGAACTGGTGGTGACAACAGAGGTGGAGGGGGACAGACAAATTTGAGATCTACTCTAAAGGTTGAGCCAAGGACTTCCTAGCTAATTGGATGGCAGTGTGAGGGAAAAAAGAGTCACTGGGGACCCCTGGCTCGTGACTTGGCATCACATCTCTGGTAGGAAAGCCTGAGGGGCATGTTTGTGGGAGACGCTCTGAGCTTTGTCTCTGCCATTATTATACCCACCGTCTGGATGAGAAAATGAAATCTCATATTTAGTAGTGTACAAATAAATAATTTGTTTATTTATAGTATGTAGCCTAACGGAAGCCCTAGTAACTTGTTTTACAACCAGTAAAGGAGAAATGCTAGTACTAAATTAAGTGTTTAATTAAAGACACTGATTATTAAATTTTCCATTTATGGAAAATACAATGAAAGTACTGTATTTTGCCATGTGTAATGTGCACTTTTTTGCCCAAATTTCTGAGGGAAAAATAAGGACGTACATTATACATAGGTATAATGGTCACATACCATGGGTATAATAATCCCGTGTATAATATGCACAAAAACATGGGTGCGTGTTATATACAGCAATATACAGTACCGTAAATAATGAAATGAAAGGCTATGTGAATTATGTGGTGGATGATAAAATTCTAACAACACTATCATTAGTGCAAATTTTCAATCAGATATTTGTTTGAAAGGTAATTACCATTTTTTAAGTTGGCCTTTTTCAATTCACACTAACATGAATATATATTACCCAAAGGTGAAAACTATTAGAGGTCTGAAGCACTTTTAAAGCTATCCAGTAAAATCTTCTCAATTTAAAAATTCTACAATCTAGTTTTATAAAAATGCCTCCCTCCAAGGTGACAAAGCTAAGCTATTTACCTGACTTGAAACCCAATGCTATAAATCCAATCTCATCATTAAAGCATCTCAAAATCATGTTAGAAACTAAAATCTCAAAAGCCAAGAACCACAGACAATCTGTCTCACTTTATAGTAGGTTTTCTCAGCCAAATAATATTTTAATGAAAATTACTGACTGTTCAACTGAAAGCAGAGTCAACATGAAGAATACTGAGTTCAAACATCATTCAACAAATTTAGACTCTGATTTTTATCTGTTCCTGTTTCCTTAATCATGATTTGAAGCTGGTAATAATAGGTGTAATATTAGACTAAGAAAAAACAAATCTAGTCTTTCAAAGTGCCTGGCTTCACCTATAAAAACCACATAGAAGAACCTGGAATAAACACAAAAAGAATGTACACTCCCCTTTAGTGCCGCAAGTGGGTTTCTGTGTCGTGACATGGTGCTAATGAGAACTTTACCTGATGAACCAGAATTGAGAATAAGGAGCTACATACCCCTTATTCCAAACACCCTCCCTGCAGGACTAGCTTGTAAGTGGCCAAAGCCTGTCCTGGGAACTTTAGCCCATCACCCACAGCCCACTGGTGTAAAAATGAGAAGGTTATTTACAGAAATTCATAGGAATAGACTTTCCAGTCCCTACCCCATGGAGAAGGAAATAGGGGTGCTCTGCCTCCACTCTCCCTCTCCCCATGCAAAACACCCAGCCAACAAGAAGGGGCTTGGACACAACCACTGGCAGGCAGAAATAGCAGCATCTTAGTCCATGACTGAATGATATTAAGGAGGGGGGCTAGAAAGAGTTTTTTGAGAGGACCTGGACTACCCTCTAAGATACTAGCTATTGCTGAAGAATAAGAAATTGAAAAGACGACAGAGCAAGCAAGGTGCGCCTCTGCCTGCCTGTCGCAGGATAAAGATGTCCTGGACCACGTGACTACCACGGACGAGAGCCAGGCTGGTACCATCTTGAAGGAGCTCTGTCTGTAGGGCACTGGGACCCCCCAAAAAAGAAGGCTCAGTAGAACGTATAGCCAGAGCAAAGAACTGAGAAGATGTCACAGGTGGTCAGCTAGAGAACGCATTCCCCAGGCAGGACGAAGATCCCCTGAAACACACCTCTGAGAGAAACCCAGCGTCGGGGCATCTGTCGCACAGAGAATGCTGCCATCAATTACACCAGCACCAGCTAAGTCAGAAACTGCGACTGTCCACTTTTTCTCCTGATGTGCCAGCTCATCCCTGTACGAATCCAGAAGCAGCAGCCTTCTGAGTGAAGACTTGGTGTGAAACAGCAAAGTGGAGAACCAGAGACCAGACCCTGCCTCCCTGCCCATCTGCTGCACGGAGGGACCCTGGGAACGGGGTGTGGAGGGTTTGAAAAGGGGCTTCTGTTAGCTGAGAGAGTTTTTAAAAATATATTTACATATCTTTTATTTTTCGAGTACAGTTCACATTCAACACTATTCTTTATTAGCTTCAGATGTAGATAGATTGAAGTTTTTATATTAGATTGGACTGTGTTATTTAACACTTTAAAGTTAAGACCCCCCTTTTTTTGATGTTTTGAAATTGACTGAAAAGCTATGAGATCCTCCCAGGTTGTCACCACGAGGGCAGAAAAGAGAAATTGGACCAAATATAGTTAAGAAAAGTTATGGAAGGAAAATAAATGTGGTGTTTTTTTTGGTTAAACCTTGCTGAGTTTAGCACATTTAATCAACCAGTTCGAGTAGAAATTAAAAAAAAACAAACCCCACTAACAAGATACTGAGCTAAATACAAGAAATATATCTGGTCAGAGTCCATACATCTAAGATTTCTTTCTGGTCAAATCCACTTTCAATATACCTGCAACCACATGAAATGAGCTCAAAGAGGCCTGAGGATGGTTTAGAAACCATTGAAATACTAATTATAAAAAATGAATTTGAGAGAGGTTTCTAAGCTAAGACCAGTAAATTGATGTTACCAGAGAAGCATAGTTATTAGCCATCTTCAATGTGCTAGGTGGTATTTAGCAGCATAAGAAGAATTAGAATATACGGTTCCTATTCTTGGAATCGGCTGGATGAAACAAACCCATGCTTAAACGGGAAAAACCAACAAACACTGAAGAAGAGCATAATAGAGCAAAGTCAGTACGAGCAGGTGCTACAATAAGAATAAGAGGCTAGACTGCTGTGCAGAAATGCACACACGCGCAGGTAGAAATGTAGTGAAGAGGACAGTGGTGACGAAAGGAGAAACAGACCATCTAGAAAGACAAAGGACATTGACAATGCTTCTGAATGCAGATGACAAAGCTTGGACACAAAGCTCGGATCCATGGCAGACAAGGGAGATCGCCATTCCTTGGGCGTCTGTTGATAGTCTCTTCATAGGGGAAAAAACAATAAGCAAGTAAAATTGTTAAGAAGCATTACTGAGAATTTTACCTCTGGGAAGGAAGCCATAGGGAAATAGTTAACAGGGTTTTGTTTTGTTTTTTTCTGATCAGAAACATCAGCTGACAATAAACCTGTCAAGATGTCTCAGGGAAAGCAGCGATGGTATGATGGTATTTTGGACTTCCAAATGCTAAAGGAAAGACATGGAGATAGCTCGAACTTTAAGGAAATAAGTGTGCCTGACACATTAACAAAAAAATGAAGACTGAAGTGCACCCCAGTCAGGCACACTTTGGAGAACTTCACTGGTGAAAGGATTTCTGTGAATTCAAGTTTGACCAAGACAAGGAGCCCTTTGTCTGTCTGATATGCCAGGCTGTTTGCTCTCCAGAGGACCCATGGTCTTGGATTTAGGTCCACCTATCAGACAATCACTCGATCTGGGTTCCTTTCTGAACCACCTTTGTGATTCCAGGAAGATATTCCAAGGTGCATGGGCGGGTTTAGTGGCATAAATGACTCACCTTTGGGGAAAGAAGCCTATTCCCAGACAATCCCTGTGTAACAACCCTGCTACCTACTTGCTGCGATCTGGATTTGCTGTTCGTCGTTAGGAGGCATTCCCAGAATTCTCCCATTCTTTGGATATAACAAAGCATTTGAAAGAGAGGAAGAGCTCATGAACATTGGGGACGGCTGTTCGGGTTAGATTTTTGTCAGTTCGTGCATATTAAGTTATGCTGACCCAGATATTCTGATTTCAACTGTTTTCCACATCCACTAGAAAAACCCTGATATCAGCAAGCATGTGGCCTGGCAAGCGGGGAGTGCTAGCCTGCGGTCCCACCAGGGTTCTTCATCATTTTAACATGGCTCAGCTGTAGTTTGCAAAGCTGCTGTATTCTGGCTTTGGGTATGATTCCTATCGGTACTCTCACTTATAATAGAAGTGATACCTGGACACAGGGTAAGGCCATCTGTGTCTTGATCTTTTTTATCTGGCAGTTTTCAGTAAGAAAGACAATATCCTTTTGCATGTAAAAGGGGTAGTGCTGAGATCTGAGCTCTAGGTCTGATTATTTTCTGAAGAAAATAACATCGTGCTTCAGCAAAACAAGCTAGTCTGTCTTTTCACCACAAAATATGAGCTGTAGATTATAAAGGACCACAGAACAGTTCAAACCAAAATTACAACTTCTGATTAAGTACTATGGCCTGGTCGGCTAATCCCCAATGTGGAAACCCATCAATGAAGAATGTGGAGCCCAAGATGACGTGACTCCCATGTTTGTGGAAACAGTAGGATTTTTTTTTTGTCTTTTCATTTAACTCTTTAGTAACAAACCTCATCCTCCAAATTCTGCAGCAAAAACCCAACCAAGGCAGTCAAGGAGGCATGACCCGGGTTGGGAAACAACAGATAAGTTCTGGGGAGCAATAGGCAGCATAGACTCATTCCACAGATGTTTCTGAGCATGAACCCTGTGCCAGGCCCTGGAAAAAGAGCAGTGGATTACACTGTGAGACTGTTGGGTCTGATGTCTCCAGGACTGAAGCGCAAGGAGGTTGCACTACCCGTACAATCCCAGAACATGTGAACCCTTGAATAACCTCAGATGTCATAAGAAGTAGTAAGTGGATCACTTAGGATGTTTTTGTTGGTAAGTAACAAAAAAACCCCAATTCAAACTGGCATGAATTTAAAAGTTAATTTATTGGCTCACAGAACTGCAAAGCACAGAAATTATATAAACGTTAGAGATAGTTTGATTAGGACTCTGGCTCTGGTTTTAGCGACGCACTTGACTTTTTCTTCCTCCAAGTGTCAGCTTCATTGTCAAGCTGACTCCCCTCTTGGTAACAGTCATGGTTAATTTTATGTGTCCACCTAGCGGGCCACAGGGCGCCCAGACTCAGTATTATCCCTGGATGTGTCTGTGCTGGTGTTTCTGGATCAGATTAGCATTTCTACTGGTGCACTCAGTCAGGTAGCTTGCCCTCCTCCGTGAGGGCGGGCACCATCCAGTCCGTTGAGGGTATAAATAGGGCAAAAGGCAGAAAAGGAGGAGTTTTTCCCTTTTTTCCTGGTTTGCTGCTTGAGTTGGACATTTCATCTCATCTTCTCCTGCCCTCAGACTGGGATTTACACCACTGGCTGCCCTGAGTCCCAGGCCTTCAGACTCAAACCGAATTATACCACTGACTTTTCTGGGTATCCAGCTTGCACAGGGCAGATCGTGGGACTTCTTTGGCCTCCAAAATCTCATGAGCCAAATTCTCATAATAAATCTCCACATATATACTTGGAGATTATATATAAATACACACACACACACACACACACACACAGTCTACATATAGTATATTCTATGTATTTATGTTTTATATATATACACATACAGTATAGGTTTTATACTAACCTTGTTATATAGTAATATTGATTATGGTTCTCTGAAGAACTCTAATACAGTGACAAAAATAGAAGCTAGAGTTTAGAGTTCACATTCCCATACTAGGTCACCCAGAAAAATAGACAGAGCTTCCCAAGCAATGCCCTGAAGTCACTGGCCCTCCTCTGCATTCATCACAGTAGATGAAGAGCTGATTGATTTAGGTCAGTCAGGGTCCATGCCTGAACCTGGGGGGAGACATAATCCCAGATAGCTGCACATCTGCTCTTCCGAGGGTGGACCAAATGCTGAGAGAGAACCTTACAGTGAACTGCGCACTCAGCTCCGCCACCCAGTATTTGGAACACGAGATTTACCAAATGTTTCCTCTTTAGGCAGAGGACTGGTAAGTGGCAGAGGAAAGCATAAGTTCGTCTCTGTTCACAAAGATCTCAGATGACGCAGGAGAGTTAAGGTGAATTTACTGTTTCTCAAAAACATTTCCTTGGTGGGAGGTGGGAGGGGAGAATGGGGGGAAAGAGGGAAGGGTTTTCAGGAACACGCGTAAAGGACACGTGGACAAAACCAAAGGGGGGTAGCATCAAGGGTGGGAAATGGGGATGGCTGGGGTGGGGGGAATGGTGGGGGGAAAATGGAGACAACTGTACTTGAACAACAATAAAAAATGTGATAAATAAATAAATAAAAAGAAAATTTTAAAAAACATTTCCTTGGACAGTCTATGAAAGGTACAAGTTGCAATGTTTGCTTTTTGACAACTTCAAAGGGTTTGCCAAGTTCATGAGCCTTTTTAATGGCTTCCTGTCCCTCATTCATGGGTCCCAATATTTGAACAGAGTGACCACAGAGTGCTGGTCCAAGCAGGAGTACCTGATTCAAAGGCAGCGAACTTTTGACTGGCCTATAAGGTGGTCTAGCATAACAGCTCAGGGTGACAGGGATCCTCTACACTGGATGGTGACTAACTGACCTAGATCCTCTCAGGAGGTTTGGATGTAAGACATGCATGTCAAGAGGTATAAAGAAATCTGCTAACAATTGAGCCTACCACACTTTCATGGATGCTGGTGGGAGACACAAGACACCCGAGTCAGAGACAAAGGACTTAATACTCACAGCACAGCAAGCAGCATGAACTTCATATTTGCCTTAGCTTCTCTTGTCCTTCACCCCCTAGGTCTCAGAGGAGTGACACAGAGCAGCCATGTGATGCAATAGGTTTGCATCACAACTGAGGAGCCTCAAATTTAATAAACCTAAGTCTTTTAGAATGAGTTATTAGCAAACCTACCCTACCTTTGCCCCTAAAAGAGACGTTGTTACACTAAGAGCAAATAAAGCTGCCCTCTGCACAGAAGGGAGACACTATCACTATTGTCCAAATCTGCTTTCTATACCAGCTTCTATGAACAGATAGTCCAGAACAAAAACTCTCATTGCCTCTGCTCACAAGATGTGCAGAAATACAAGAGATCTGTGAAGAACTGTCTCCCAACAACAGAAAGTTGTGGAAACCAAGAGACACACAAGGGACGGGCATCAGGTGCTAACATGAGGCAGCAGAAGTACAGAGAAAGAAAACAGGAATAAAAACTATTTCATAGCAACACGAGAAGCAAGAAAGGACATAGCCTCATCATGCCAATGGAAGCCTGGTGATATTTATGAATATGAACTAAAATCATATTCCCTCATCAAAATAGAATCATGTAGCATTTGTTTAGAAGTTGTTGGTGAATGTAGACAACAACCCACTTTGAGGATTATTTTGTCTGAGAGGAAATTATTCCTCACATTTACACTAAAATACTCATCATAATTAAGTCAGTCAAGCCAGAATCTCTGGCTGTGTCAGGCTTAGGGGTTTGTGGAAGATTGTATCATGCCAATGTTTGTATCATGCCGATGTAAGCTATATACTGGAGGTGAATCACCTCAGAAAGCCAAGCATCGGGAAACTATCTTTATCACAGTAGCCATTTATGTTAAAGAAATTGATTTTGCACTGTTTTTAGCTTCCTGCATTTTATCTCTTACTTCGCATCTTAATCCAACCTGCTTCTCTAGACAAGAGATGTTATTGTTATTTCTCACTGGTAATATAGCCAGGTGAGTCTAGATATATCCTTATTAAAGTCAACACAACAATTTTCTCAAAGGGGAATACATATTTATTCTAGACACTAACTTGGCCTCTGTTTCCTATTTGTCTAGTTATAGTTAGTTCATCGTACTTTATTGCCAAAAACACAAATATGTCCCATTTTTAGCATTATGTGTACACTCTGAGCCGGCATTTTGTTACTACCTCTTGTTTGTATGGCATTAAGTATTTTATTCATTTGCACAAGAACAACAACAACAAAAAGAAAACTTCCTGTTCATTGATAATTAGATGTTTTGCTTCATTTGGATTTCCTCCAGCAATCTTCTATTCAGATTCAGCTCTTATAATTAATTATCCTCTTGCTGAACAACTGAAAACTGAAGTCTGACCAAAGTACATCTCATCCCACACAGATGTCCTAGTTACTCCACAAAAGGTTAATTAATCATAAGAGGTGCTTTAGAGCAGGAGGCGCTGGAAGAAATTCAGACCTAGTTTCTGGCAACACAGAGAACCCACCATCACGCCGGTTGCTATCGAGCTCACACTGAGAGAGCCATTTCGATGGAACAAAAATTCAGCGGCACAAAATAGCTGGCGGATATAATATCACGCCTCAGAGAATGGAGCGTGCCACTTCCCAGTCACCGATGATTCAGAGTCCCAGACTGCCTGCGAGGGAAGGTCAGCCCTGTTTATCCTCGTTTAACAGAGATCCCGAAACTCCTGAATCACAACAATGGCAGAGCAGTCTCCATTGTTCTCTTCTCTCTGGCTGGGTGCCATTTTGCTATATGAATGAACCATCCTCTCCAGCCAAAACAGTCTACACACAGTCTTCCAAATACACCTTCCACTTTCCCAACCTGTGGTTTTAGTCGTGCGAATCGTCGCAGGCCAGGAATAACCATGTCTTCTTCCACCGTCTATCCAAAGCCTATAATTCAGTCAAGAGCCAATTCAAATACCTCCTCCTCATAAACCTGCCCCTGGGACATCCCAGCCCACAGGAAGTCCTTCCTCTCTTGACCTAGAAGCAGCTGCGGTGGGAACACTGTCCTGGGCAACAGAAAATATATGCGCTGTTGGCTCTGTTAAATGCGTAACTTTGAGTAAGTTGCTTAACTCCTGTGACTCTCGGCTTTCTGTTCAATGCAATGGGAAGAATAACTGCTGCTCTGTGGGCTTTATCATGGAGATGAAATAGAATGAAATGTATGAAAATGTCATTGTGTTGCTTCTCAGCATATATTTCCTCAATTACTTGACACTTTTGACTGACCGCATTTTCATTTTCTTTGTTTAGATTTTCTTTAACAGAAGATGTGATGGAAAGTCACTTTGGTGGTGCTTAACATAGTAATCATCATCAAAATAGGCACCCTTAGGAGAATAGAATATGGTTTTATTTTTCCAGGACCATGGATGTTATCAGTTGTGTCTTAAAGCTCTATGAGAAGATATTTCCTGACTCTGGAGCAGAAGCCGTCAGGGAAGCAGAGAAGGAAAAAAGGTCAGGACTCTGAGACTAAGAATCTGAAGCCCTCACATCCAAGCATCACAGGACCCATTTGTGGTACTGGAAGTAGCTGTGAATAGAACAGGGAGAGTCTGCTACCCTGGGTTGTGCTGCCAGAGGTAGTAGTATCCGTAGGAGATAACCCTAATTCTGGCTCCCCTCACCCAGGCCAGGGGTCTTTCTGCTGATACTCTCCTGGACAGTAAGAGGGGCTGCACACAGATTTCCAGGTCCTTCTGGGAGTCAGGAAAGAGGGTTCCATACACTGCAGAGGGAAGGGAAGTGATGCTCTTGGCCATAAATTGTCTCATCATGTCCCATAGCACGCTCTTCTCCCCTTCTAGACTCTGTGCTCCTGGAGGCCAAAAACTAATTTGAAATTTTTAATATTTACCACAGGACGTGCTCAGAACTCAGTGTGCCCTCAGCTGAGTCCAGCTGGTTTCCACGGGCCTCACTCTGTGAGCCGCTTCTCTCTTTCCATCATTTGTTTATTCTTCAGTCGTGATTTTAAGCCATATTAAAGTGGATTCTAAATCAATGTTGAGGAGTCTGAATGGTTGATGTTTCCTCCTTGCTGAATGATTCACTCCACTTCTCCTGGAAGGTCCCATTGGAACAGGAATTAATGAGCTCGAGGGAAGGAGAGAGTGAGAAGGGAATGAGAAAGAGGTTGGGATACGTGACTATGTATTGGGAGCAAAAAGAGCAAGAGTAATTTTTCAAGAGTAAGATTCTGTGATAAAGAGATGGCAATGCTAGTTCTTGGTGGCAGCAAGCTGGCAAAGCTGCTACTGGAGAAAGTCAGGCCTTCCCGGCCTCCTGTCCACCCTGTTTGCTTAGCTCTCATTTGGATGTCAGCATAGGAGAGATTTTCCTCCTGTCCAAGATGATAACCCGTAAAACATATTCACTGAAATAAATAACAATTTGCATTCAAAACACCTTTGTTCGAGGGTTCGAATCTCTTTTCAAGCATGAGTGTGCCTAGTCTTCAGAGACAACAGGGTACCTATCTTCATTTTAAAATCCAGAACTGAGTGAGCCAAGTCAAATATCAAGTTCAGCCAAATAGAACTGAAACCCAATTTCATCCTTTGTTATATATATGATTATTATAATTATTTTCATTCAACAGCATTTCTGATGCTAATACAGCCGACTATGCAGGATTCAACCAGCACCTGAAGTGCAGCCAAGAAACAATGTTTAATAAAAAATAATTCTGAGACCACAGCACTCCCAGTTTTTCGTAGCCTTAAAATAAATTCCAAATTTATTCACAATGTAAATAAATCACAGAATCCAAGGTAGAAAATTCTTTCCACAGTGGCCCAGCAAACATCAGAAAAGGTCTTGCCAACTCCTGACTATTCTGGCTGCTGAGATGCAAAAGAGGAGCCTTTTGAAAGAATAGCCCTTCTCCGTCCTCATGGAAGGCTGACAAGCAGGCATTGTTCGGTTCTAAGAAGAACATGTTTAATTTCAAGTCTTCTCAAAACTTTCTGGTTACATTTACTCACTTTCTCAATTAGCAGGCGTTTGAAGCCCTGAACAAATGTCTCACTGCTTTAACTTCATAGAAAATGACATATATACACATATAGACATAGAGATGTAAAGAGATAGAGAGATGGACGTATGTCCTGTTAGTCTCCCCAGCTAGATTGCTAAGCTACTTGGGAATCCTAACTGCAGCTGGAGTGTTCCTGTATCTCCCACGTAGAGAACTACAATGGCTTGCTCATGGAGAGGCCTTCACAAATGCATGTCGACTGATGACTCACTGTTAATGTCTGAGCTAATTCGGAAAGGATGGAAAAGTAATAGTGAGCTTGAGAAATCATTCCACATCCTTACCTTTTCAATTGTAAAAAACAATGATCTAAACTATAGAGGCAGTAAAAAGATCAGTGGTTGCCTTCCAGGGGTGGAGGGACAAGGGGGTGGGGGGGATTATGATAGGCAGAGCACAGAGGATTTTTAGATCACTAAAACTACTCTGTATGATACTATAATGATTGATACGCATCATTGTACACTTGTCTAAAACCATAGACTGTGCAACACCAAGAATGAATGAACCCTAATGTAAACTCTAGATCTGGATGATAATGATGTGTCAGTGTTTATTCATCAATTGTAACAAAGGTACCACTCTGGTGAGGGATGCTGACAATGGGGGAGGCTGTGCATGTGTGAGGGCAGGGGAAAATGGGAAATCTCTGTAACTTTCTCTCAATTTTGCTATGAACATAAAGCTGTTCTGAAAAATAAAATATACTTTAAAAAAGTGCTCCTTCATAAGTATGTGTAAAGACAGACCTGTTGGTGCATTGCAGAACTCCAAAGGAAAGGAAGGCCCGCGGTACCCAGCAGTGATGAGGCTTCCCACAGCAGGCAGGCAGGTGGGCCAGGGATCAAGGGAAAGACACCACTGTGATGGTGTGAAATGGCAATAACATGGTTCCCAGTTGTATGGGTTGTAGGGTTTTTTTCCCCCCAGCGATTTCAATGTGATATAATTGCTCTGTATTTGGCACCAGAGACTTCTGGGTTCAAGTCGTAACTCTGTCTCTTACCATGTGGGTATACTTGAGCAACTTCCTAAACCTCTCTAGCCCTCAAATTCCTCTCTATAAAACAGCTGGGATAGCAGCTCTGTTGTGAGAATCAAATACTGTATGCTAATTCACTCAAAGTGCACAGACGTGAATTGAGCATTTGAGTAATTTAATTTCTTTGCCTTTCTGACTGCCTTCTCTCCCAAGGCATAGTTTTTCCGTAAAAGCACAGGCTGGATAGATCACTAAATGACCCCATTTCTCTCTGAGACAGTAGTTCTCAACTTTTAAAAATCCATATACCCCTTGATCATACAAAGATTCACTTTCCCACACTCCCTATGGAGATTTATAGCTTTGACCCCTAAGATGGGTTAGAAAATTTAAAAAGCAAATAATACGTGAATATTCCCCAAATCTCTCTCTCCAAACCACAGTGAGCACTGTGGACAAGCCACACGTCCGCATGTGGGTGAGTGTGGGTGTGTTTCAGAGTGAAATTTTCATTTGCTGCTCTCCGGTTACTTAGCCCCTGCCACGAGACTTCAATTATTCCCAGAAGTGGGAGACAAGTCAAATCAGCTGTTTTGTTTAAAGGACCAAGATACAACCTAAAGCCCCAAGTGGAAAACTGGGGAAAGAAGAAATTGTCTGGGTGGCTAAATAATCACTGAAGTTCCTGCCATCACACAAGGCAGGCTCTCACCACCAGACTGTTTTTCAAAATGAAATACAAATGGCACATCTATTTGCTCTGTGATTTATCAGTAAGCCAACTTGCTGGGTGCTTGCTAAGTCCCTGCATGGGACTCTGCGACCCAGCATTGGGAAGGACAGGGAAGAAGGGAAACAGGCACCTGTCAGACTTTCTTCCTTTCTTACTCTGTCTGCATCCTGGCAAGAACCTGGCAGCTTGTTCTAACGCATTACCCAATCTGTGCCATTTGTTAGACCAAGGGAGCCATGCAGCTTGAGGTGCCTGTGGCATTGCACAGGGTTAAGCAATGGCAGGAGAATGTGTCCACAATTATCTGTTGGTCTGTGACAGAAAGAAGCGAGGTGGCAGAGTATGTAGAGCACACCTCCAAAGAAGTCTCCATGGGACCTGCAGGAGACTTGGGAAACATGTTTTGGAAAAAATATATGTGGAGCAAAATAATTTTAGTAAATGCAAAATTAAATCAAATCAAGATCTCTACAACCTACCTGCAATTGGCTATCCTGAGTTAACTCATTCATATTTTACAATTTTATTTTCTTGATATGAGCTACATTCTTCTAAATTGGTTTGGTCCAACACCAATCACATATACCCACATACACAGCCATATTCAAAGAGACTAAAATGTATTTTTCTAGTCATAAAATCTGGGCTACAGTAGATATCAGACGTTTCAGGTGACCTCCTAGGATCTGTGAATGTTCTCTTTCTGAAAATACCATTTCAATACACATAGGTCCTTCTCTGGCAAAGATAACAGAGCTTGCCAATTGCTTTATCAAAAGAACTCACAGGCACTGATTTCTGACAAAGTTAATCCATCCTTGTGCTTGGCAGCACAATATACCCAGACACCCACATGGATGTGTACACACACACACACACACACACACACATACACACCCCTCGCCACAGTTCTGCTCTGTCAGCCTCTAGTCCTTCCTGTCTGTGTCTGGGAGAAACAGACTAAACACGTTCACCCACATTTCTATACTCAGAACAACCCAACTGGGACCACAGTCTCCCCTGCCATTCTGTTCTTTGAGCCGTCTTTCAGAAAGCAAACCCAGGGGTACAGGGAAAGTAATGTCTAGAAGTAGATACTGGGACTAAATGAACACTTTGCCTTTGACTTGAATTAAAGGCAGCAACAAGCAAAATTGGAAGAGAGACTGTCTCCTGCTCTTAGCCATGCCTGGCTGTTATCTCTCCATACTTAGTACTAAGGAGACAAGACAACCAGACAGACTCAGTCTCTGCTCCCATTGAATTTCCAGAACCATGGCAGAAACAGACAAGTCAAGAGTCAATTTCAGACCCTGCGGTAAGTGTGAAAAAGGAAGTGAGTAAAGGATGTCCTTGGAGTGCAACGGGGAATGTCTAACCATGGAAGGTGGTTAGGAGTCAGCCTGTGGAGGGACAGGGTCAGGAAGGAGAGCCCAGCAGGAGTCCTCCCAGTGGTCCCCCCTGGCCAGGTGTCTGAAGAATTCCCCTGGAGCACAGCAAGTGGTAAAGCTGCAGGACTGAGTATGCGTCAGACAACAGAAGGCCTTATAAGCCAGGATAAAGATTCAGGGAGCCAGAGAAGTACTGAAGCAGAGGAGTGAGGGGATCAGATGTGCTGTTTAGAAAGAGCACTTCGTCTGCAGTAGAGGGAATGTTCGGGAGAACTATTTTAAGCAGGGAGAGCAGTTAGAAGGCAGCTGAAGCAGTCCAAGGGGCAGCAGGCAGCGGCCTGGCTTAGACGCAGCAGTGAAGATGGAGAGAACTGGGCAGATTCCAGAAATAACGAGGAAGCTGAATCCCCACCTTCCTTCAAAGAGGTAGGAATGATGCACTGCATGGGAGAGGGAGAACAAGGCATTTTTGTCTCATGTTCTCCTAATTCAGATTTTCATGTCATATATTCTTTCAGAAAATCACCATCTCTCACTCACCTTCTTCACTGACATTCTTGGCAATGGCAAGAAATATGGACTCTCTCATTTATTGTGAACCCGGAAAGGCCACTAGGCTCTCCCGGCCAGTGCTCATGGTTCATTTTGTAATCATCCAGCGTGTATTTTCCACAGGACCTGCACGGCCCCTCTTTCTCTCCTGGCACTTGTTCATCATTCCACTTTCTCAAAGTGAGCAAGTGAGCAAATGGCAATCAATGTTCCCAATAAAAGTTTTAGGAGATAATTACAGTGACGGGAAATGCAGTCATTACAATAGTCGTGCTGAGTTTGTTGTGATGCTACCAATCACGCCAAGTTTTTTGATTTCATGTAAATTGCAGGTACCTGTACTCCTGGAGACATCTCTATTAATAGATGATATCATTATGCTAATAGCTGCTTAAGGTATAATTTAAGAGTTTCATGTGACCTAAGCTAGATATTTAAAAACACTCTAATAACATAACAAATATGAACCAAAAAATAAACCTTGTCACATTTAAGGAAATTCTCTTTAAAGAGAGACACCTGCAATTCATCCATAAAAAAATAGAATTATACTACTTGGGGCTGAATAATTAAATGGACACATATTTCTTTTCAATCATTCAATGAAACGGAAAATCTAAACTGTTACATTATTTGAGCTCTGGTTTACTATTAACCCATGAGTGTTTATGTACACACTACAATTATAAAATGTGCATAGGTATGCCAATATTTATTCATTCATTCAAGAAACATTTACTAAGTAAGCACCTACTCTATGCCCAATACTGTGCTAGGCACTAAGGACCCAAGAAGAGAATAGAGCATGCTCACAGGCCGGAAGGAGTAACTTATATTCAAATATGTACAATATCAACATATGAGCCAAATAAAGACAAATGCAAAGCACTATAATACTATAGAGGAAAATGCCCTTAACTTAATCAAGAAGGGCTTCCTAAAGGAGGCGATTTTTAAGGTGGCTCTTAGCAGATAAGCCAAGAGTTTGGCAGACAAAGATAAATCCAAACAAAGGGGAGATAATCCAAGAACAAAAGGAAAGACTGTTGAAGAGCACGGAGGTCCAAAAGGGAATAATGTGACCTGGGACCTGCAAGCCTAGAGCACATGGCCTATTAGAAAAGGGTCAGGGTAAGATTATAGAGGGGTCAGTGTGTCATACAGAGGCCACTGTAGCAGGAAAGAAGCACAGATGGATGATCTCTGACTTGCTCTCTAGAAAAAGAGAACCTATGGGACTAGCACACCATTTTATATTTAGTCTGTCACAGTTAATGGTAGAGTGACCATGTGTCCAAATCAGGATACGGATTCAATCAGTGAACTATTGGAAAACAACGATCTCCTTAGAATTCAGGGAACGTCGCTCTTCTCTCCCACCCCTTTACATGGCTAACTCAGACTCATCTTCAGATGTGGCTTCAGTGTCACTTCCTCAAGAAGTCCTCCTTGACTACTCCGATTAGTCAGTGACTCACTTCCACGTTGAGCCCTGATGGGAGTTTGTTGTGGCCGCACAGGGTCACATGCAGGCTGCTGGAAAGTACCTTTACTTTTCCTCCAACTTTGTATACACTCAAACACACACACCCTCACACACACACACACACGAAGTGTTGAAAAGTCTCGGCTTTGCTAAGGGCTTGGTCAGTGTTACCTGGGAAACTCAGATAATTATCTGGCTTACAGTTTATCCAATTAATTCAAGCTACACAGTCCTAACTTAAACTCAGGACACCAAGAAAGTGGTGGTAGAGGGCCACTGAGGAGGTGAGAGCAACAGGGCAGCACCAGACACACTGGGGAGAGGGGCTGTAGTGGAGGAACAGAGGGAGGAGGCAAAGGGGTCCCCTGGAATGGGGACCCTGCTGAGGGAGGGCTGAGAGTCCCTATCTGTCTGAAGGCAGGTGCAAGCAATCCCAGATAGCCAGTGGCCACAGTAAAAGTAAAAGCCACAGAAGAACTTCCTGTCTGAGTCTGGTCTCTTCAGCTTCATCAGGTAGCAGCACCCTGTTCTACTGTCATCACATTTCGCCACCTGACTCCCCAGCCCTTCGACAGCTTTAAAGCAGTCCCACCCCCACTGAAGCCGGCAGCTTCCCACAGGGCAGTTTGCAAATTACCTGAAGCTCCACTCAATCAGGGGAGCCCTGGCCATCCATATTTAGGGATTTTAATCTTTCTATATAAATCACTCCTGCCGGTTCCTTAATCATGTCTGATAACTTGCAAGTGGCTGCATCTCATGCTCTGATTTCCCTGAAAGGTCCTGCAAGCTAAGCAGGGTTAAGCTGAGTCAGTAACTCAGATGGAAGATGCAAGAACCACACAGGAAATGGACAAAATGAGTCAACAACAGACAGTTCACATCTCTCTGAACCTCCACTTCTCATTGTCTGGAAGAGGGGCCCCCCAGGTCTAGAACCTCACTGTTTTCTGAATAAGGAAGCCACCCCACGAGCAGTACAGCATGCTCCCCTTGCCTGTGGAAACCGAAGTTAGACTAGGGATCAGCTGTAAACACTCAACATCCCAATTCCCTTTAAGAAGCAGACAGGCCCTGGCTGGTGTGGCTCAGTTGGTTGGAGTGTCGTCATGTAAACCAAAAGGTTGAAGGATCAATTCCGGGTCACAGCACATGCCTAGGTTGTGGGTTCATCCCCCATCGGGGCACATGCCAGAGACAACCAATTGATGTTTGTCTCTCACATCAGTGTTTCTTTCCCTCTCTCTCTCTCTCTGTCCCTTTCCCTCTCTCTAAAAATTAAAGGCCACGTCTTCAGATGAGAATTAAAAAAAAAAAAGAAGAAGCAGACTGCCCTTATCAGAGTTATATCAGAATCAATCAAGTCAGTATGGCAGAAGGCCTTTGAACCAAACTGGGAAGAATTCTGGACTTTATCAAGATTCCCAAGCCGTCGCTGCTGGAAATGAGGCTATGTTCCATCCCTATATTTTTCTGAATTTAATGCCACTATTGTCTCATACTTCCTCATCCATTAAACAGAGCTCTTAAGGACAACCTCAGCTTCCTTTGCCTCTGACTGTGATGATAAGATCCATACAATTCTGTGTACTTGTTTCATCTACTAGTACAGGATAAGAGAGAGGTCTCCAAGTACCATTTTTTTTTTTAATAATAGGTAGCATTTACCTGAGTGCTTAATCATAACAGGCATTTTTCTAAGCACTTTACTTATAAAACTAGTTTTAAACTTCTCAACAACCCTACAGGAGATGAAAAATGGAGGCCCAGAGAGATTAAGGAACTTGCCTAAGGTCACACAGAGAACAGGAGGCAATGCTGGAATTCAAACCCAGGTAGTCTGATCCCAGAGCCTGTGGGACCTGCCGTTCTCCCTAGACCCTTTGGTGTTACTGAGGTTCTGCCTCTGGAAGAAAACTGGGATCATAACAGAGGTTATGGAAATGATTTTAAAATATGTAAAAAAATAAGGACCGTGGAAGGTGATAAACCCTAAAGTGAGAGCAAAAGCCACTGGCTCTTCCTGCAAACGTGGGATGGAACATGGGCGATGAGGTGAATCAGTGCGAGGTGGAGAGGAATACTTACTAGTGGGTCTACAGGTCCACTTCACGGCTATGGGAAAGACAGTTGGTTAAATCTAAAGACCACCGGGCAGGAAGTGATGTCATTGGCTAGAGAGTGGTTGAGGGATGGTCATGAATGTTAGTTGGATGAAGGAGGAAGTGAAGAAAGTGGGCACTGCAAGAGATCAAGGTCGTGGGTGTCTCTCAACATGAATTGCCTTACTTAATCCTCACAACCATATTAAGGCTTCACAGTCATCCCCATTTTAAAGATGAAGAAATGTCACCATAAAGAAACTAAGAAAACTGCTCATGGTCAAGCAGCAGGGAAGTGGCAGTGCCTAACAGACACGTGGTCTAGCAGCCTGATCCAGAGGCTGAGCTCCTAGTCACTCAGGGCACTGCCTTCATGCCTCCCCAGAAGGATCAGTGGGGCAGAGAAAGACTCCAGATACAAGACACACCAGAAGTGACTGGAGAAGCAGGGCTTGGAAGCAGCATGAGCGGCTGGTGGACACACGAACAGGGTTAATGTTAAAAAAGGAAGATTGGAGGTTTTCTTCCTCTGAGATTAGAGGGAAGAGTAAAGATGAAGTAAGCACTCAAGGGCATTCTGACAAGGAAGGAGAGGCTAGCACAGGTCACAGAGTCTCATTTTCTCAGCAAACGAGAGCAAAGGTCATCTGCCAAGGTCTCTAATTCTAGAGGGGTTAAGTCCGAGCTATAGTTTAAGACCTGCCGTGTCTGAAACAGCTGCTGTGCCGGACTCCCCTGCAAGTGAGTGTAAGCAGTGCTCAGCAGCTTTGGGGGCCCTTCCAGAGCTGATGTTGCCTTTATAGAGAAACCGTTTGCGATTTTCTCCAGCAGTGGCTGGAAGCACAGGAGTAGAATTAAACAAAATGACTGGCGCCTTTTCCTCAGCGCTGGGCACCGCTAGCAAACCCATGAATGCCCACAGTTTAAAATTTCCCAGGTTCTTCCAAAAAGGAGACATTTGAGGGCCGATGATCCACACAGGGAGAGATCAAAGGCACTCTGAACCTGCAGGGCAGCCTCACGGTGGATAGTATAGATACTGGCATCAGGCCTGGTGTTGCTCCCAGAGGTGCTTCCTGCCAGCTGGTGACCTCAGATAACCTCTCTCAGCCCTTGGATTTTGCCTGTAGAAGGGAGTATTACTTGAGCTTACTTCATAAGGTCTTTGTGAGGATTAAATAAAACATATAAAGCACCTAGTATGGTGTCTAAAACATAATAAGTGGCCAATAAATGTTAACTTTTCTAAAGCCTCCAACAAAGCCTTCACTGATACTTCCAGGTGCTCAGTGTCCTCGCTGATGAGCTTTTGCTAACAGAGCATTGGTCTCAGGCGTACTCACGTAGGCACTAAATCTCGTGAGAAACTAGACTGTCCCAGCCATTGGCTATGGCTTTAAATGGTCCAGCTAGGCTGACTAGTTTTCGTTTTCAGAAAAAAAAAAGCGAAGTGGTGGTATAATAGACTACGAGTTTGTTTCTGGGGAAAGTAGCCAACTGTTCCCCATTTAATGCCAATAAGACCTTGACCTTCCCTCCTTTCTATGTCAGCCTTCCTCTCATAAAGCGAGCCCAGACTGCAAGTCTCGCCAGAGAGTCAATATTAAATTAAACCTAGAACTTTAAAGCATCATTCAGGTCTTTCTCAATAATCATCAACGTTTTTAAGCAGTAGGTTTTCTGTGTGGGCTCCCAAAGGGTTGCACAGTACAATAGCACTGTTAACCCTTCTTCCAAACCTCTACGGTCTATTCGGCGTCATTTCTTTTTATAGTCTCTCAGGTGTAAACACTTGTTGCCTGAGATCGGGCACATTCCACATATCAAAAAGAAATTATTGAAAATGTGATTAGAACACGTATGCCTTTTGTACTTTGCTGTCCTAAATAGCTACATTCTAAACTTCCTAAGAACTTCCTTTTTAGGAAAGAGAAAACTTTTTTCTGTTTCCCTGGAAAATAGAAGAATGAGATACAGAAGCCTAATGACTGAAAATATCAATGGCATTCCTTTCTCTAAATTCTTACACTGAATTCTCATTTCTAGGGCATGCCTCTAATGGTGGCGCTGGCCTCTTCTTCCTCTGCTGGACGGGAATACCATTTGCCTCTCCAGTAGTATACAGCAAGCTCACAGAAGGAAAGCAGTGACCCAATAAAAAGTTTTTGATCGACTGAAAACACTTTTTAATTAATTCATGTAAAACAGGGGACCAAAGAGCTAACTGAATAAGGAAGCAGCCTGGGAGTGAGACAATACAGAGCAGTGAGGACTGAGGTTATATGAAAAATGCATGTTCTGGCCTCGGGGGTCCCCCAGATCTGTCTCACTTCAACAGCATTTGGATGGAACAGACTCAGAGATGCCCCTCCTTCCAGTCTCTGACTAGCCCCCAACCTCCTTTACAGTCACCACCTTCATTGGGAACCATCTCAGCCATCCGCAGCCTCCGACACCAGCCAACACCGGTTTGTTTGTTTGTAGCTTAACTCCTTATTGCGACGCAACCATGAGCTCCCAAATTCGTCAGAATGATCCCACTGAGGTGAAGGCTGCTGCCACCTGTATCTGCAGGCCTCCTACACCTACCTCTGGCTGGGCTTCTATTTTCACCCGGACGATGTGCCTCTGGGGGACTGGGCCACTTCTTCCATAAGTTGGCTGAGGAGAAGTGACAGGGCATTCAGCATCTCTTGACGAGGCAAATCCCGCGTGGCAGCCATGCCCCATTCCAGGACACACTGAATTCATCCCATGATAAGCGGGGTAAAACTCAGGATGCTGTGGAAGCCATCATAGCCCTGGAGAAGAACCTGAGCCAGGTTCTTTTGGGATCTGCAGGCCCTGGGTTCTGCCCACACAGACCTCCATCTCTCTGACTTCCTGGAGAGCCACTTCCTGGATGAGGAGGTGAAACTTATCAAGAAGATGGGCCACCACCTGACTAACTTCTGCAGGCTGAGCTGGAGGGAGTATCTCTTTGAAAGGCTCACCCTCAAGCAGGACTAAACGCCTTTAGAGCCAGGCAGGCCTTTGAGGGGCCCCTCTGAACCCCCCTGGTGTCTGGCTTTTGCCTGACCCACACCCTGAAACCACTAGGCATCCTTTTAACCAATCTGAAGCCCTGTCCCATGCATTGGACCAAGTGGAAACAATAAAACTTTTAGTAGGGGGAAAAAAGGCATGTCCCATCTAACGAGATAGCTGGAACTGACTTCTAACTCACTCTTGCCATTGTAGGCCCTGTGTTGCTAGGTGTAGGCCCTGTGTTGCTAGGTGTTCCAATTTTTAGACAGAAGATAGACTGTGAAATCTTCCAGGTTTTATAGGCTATCAACCAATTTAAAAAATTAGAGTTATAATACGATGCAGTCTCAGTATAATACACCTATGAGCCAGGACAAACCCCAGACAGTTTCCGATATCATAGTTAAATGAAATTCCCAAGGAATGATGACAAGTAATTCAGACCCTCCTATTCTATCCTTTACACTGACTCTCCTTAGAGACCTGTGACCACGGCTTGCAGCCCCATCCTCTGTCTCTTCCTATCACCAGCCACACCTGGACTGGCTCAGAGCAGGACTCATCCACAGCCAGTGTGGAATGACACTCTAAACCACCCCTTCGCACAGCCCACTGAGCCTTTTGATGGAGTCGTACAAAACTGAAATGATGGTAATTGGTAGGGAAGGTGTCCAGGTTAAACGTTGTGACAAACCTTTTTAAAGGCCTGGATGATTTCATGATTCTAACGTAGCCTTAGCGCCCTAAAGAAATGACATGGATAATCAAGTGACATGCTTCAGGTGTCAGCTGACTGTCTGCAGGGGGAGGGGGAGGGCCAGAAGGAATACTCCATTCTCCCCTATCTCCACCAGCTCCAAATTAGTTGGTATACAGCAAAGATTCACACTTTCCTATGAGGCTCAAAAATATGTCCCTGCTGAAGAGAGAATATTTCATCCAAAACCAGATTTGTATTCTTATCAGAATTTATAAATTTTCCCTCCATGAGGCTCATGATTTTTCCTAAAGTGAACATGACTGAAATTGCCCGAATGGGTCCTGCGACATACCAATACCTTTCCACCCCCAGCTCCTGGCACCACACCCATCACAGAAGAGACTCAACAAATATTTCTATAATGAATGAACTAATGATGGAATGATTGAATGCAGTCCATGCCTCAAATGGCCTTGTTTTATAGTAATGCCGGGGGAAGGGAATAAAAAAGACAGAGGACAAAGATCAGCATCTTTAAATGCAACACGCAGTGCTTTGTCTTTGTTTTTAAAATACTTAAGAGAATTGGGTGGTAATTTATCTAAGCCATCCTGTCAGAAAGAATCTGAGGAGGCAATCCTACCTCCTCGCTAAGTCTTAGCATGTGCTGGTCTGAAGTGGTTCCAGAAGTGAAGCTAAAACAATTAATTGCACTATTAAATAAACACTTTATGTTCCCTTGAAAATCTTTAACAAGAATCTCAATGTCAGAGAGGAAAAGATGCTGAGGTATCAGAACCATGAACGAGACATTACATTTCTGGCTGCCGGCAGCCCTGTGGATTCCAGCATCTGGTCCCCAACCCTGCAAAGTTCACAGTTCTTTACCCTGACACTAAGCTTGACAGAGAAATTGCAGGTACTTGAGTAGTATCTGCATTGTAACAGATGTCAGCATCACATTGAGGAGGAAATTGAATTACAGATGGAAGGAGCTTGGGAGTTCAGAGCATCTGTTATAGGAATCTGGATTGGAGGGAACACATTTGAAAAATAAGTCTCCTCCACTTCCGAATGAACTAAAATTTTTCATGATCCTCCTTGCCGTTCTCTCTCTCTTCCTCTCCCTCTCCCTCTACCTCTGTTTCCCTCCCTCCCTCTCTCTGCTTTTCAGAAAGAGAGGAGATTGAAGTTTTTCCACACTGTCAAGGTGAAGAAAATTATAAGAAAACATTTCAGAGAAGAATGTGTGGTTTTTATTGGCCAATTAGAAATGTTACAATATTTTAAAGATTCTTTTCACATCATCCCAATACCTTTGCCCTAATAAAAAGTACCAGGTTGAGAATTTTTAGAGGTGACCCATCATGCTGGGTCAGCATAAAACACCTGGAAACTGCACGTGACCTTTTACGTTGCCATTGTCCATTTTGTTTTAGTTCGTGTGAGAAGGGACCACTCAATTCACATAGTTACTACCATTTCATTCAACAAAGAAGTCATTCCTTGAGGAAAGACTTCTCAGAGGATGGTTTATGGCTGTAAGTAAAAATTATTCCTTATAAATAAGACCCTTAAACTACACATAGGACACGGCTCACTCTTTCTCAATCATGTTCCAACAATGGCTCAACTCACACCTGACAGAACCTGTCACAATCCTGCGGGCTGCAGGCTGCGAGGGAAACAGCTGAAAGCACACTCATTTTCACACAGGTCGAAAAAGCAGCTTCCAGCCTCTCACACCCTTTGGGGATCCCCAGTCTCATCTCCAATTGTGAGAGACAGGTGATTTATAGATTCTCATTGGAAGGACAGTGATAATCTGTGACCTGTTAGTGTCACCCTGGAGACCAGCTCCTGCCTAGACAGTGTCACCCTGGAGACCAGCTCCTGCCTAGACAGGATAACTGTGCCTAAGGGCCCCTAAGCCTGCCCAGCCACGCCCCCCGCACCGTGAACTTCAGTTAACCCCTCGATGTCCTGGAAGTCTAGTTGAGGCAGGAGGGCCTTCCATTTTGTCCTCAGCACAGTTCCCACACCATTTGGTGCAAAAGCGGGTGGAGGGAGATGAGAGGAAGGTGGAAGGCTTTGCCCCAGAACCGAAAGCACCTAAGCAAGGATAAATCTGTACCAAGGAGGCAGGACCAGCGGTGGCTGCTTAAATATGGCAGTGCAAAGAGCTTTCTAAGGGACCTAATGGAGCTCATTGGAACTTAAAGCTGGGATCAATTATCGATAAAAATAAAATGTATACTTCCTCTTACAGGACTTTTGAAGCACCTTCATCTTTAGTCGCTGCTTCTTACGCCAAGATTTCCCGGCTCAGGAGGGAAGGCTCCTGCGGAGCGAGCCGGGAGTCAGGTTGCCTATGACTGTGTCATTCCCGCAACCGGCTCCCACCACCTTCGCTCTAACCATTACGAAGGCCGTGGTTTGGGCACATCTGGCAAAAGCGAGGAGCGTGCGGCAGGCACATCTGGAGCCTGGCGGTATTTCGTCTCTAATAGCTGACTTCCCGGTCCTGAAGCTGACGAAGGACTGGAGTGTTGAAGACTGAAAAGATGATCACTAACTTTGCCGGCTCCCAAGCCCTCGCTCTTGCCATGGGGAAATTTATGTCTTATTCCACTGAAGACAATGCACAAGTGACAGCCATAACTCAATGATAGTGCTTACAAGACTGTCCAAAGATCGACCTTCTCACTGACATTTCTTTAACCTGTGGTTTGAGTCAAGCCTCTACTGCAGAAATTCCCCCTTTATGGCAAAAGCTCAAGGTCATCCGTTCACCAAGGGGAAAAAGTGTCCATTCTCACTTTCAACTACACAATCCGTTTTTTAAAATTCACTAACCTCACTTCCTGACACTGTCCTGAGATCATCATTTTTTTAAATTGTGTTTATTTAGTCAGTTAGTTGGTTTTTTAAACTTTTTGATTAGGATAGCCTGAAGATGTTCTGCAAAAATTTGCCTTTGAGCCGCTGACAGTTAGAATACCTTTATTTTCATCATCTCTTTTATGAATAACATTATCTCTTAGGCATATCTTTATCTTCATCTCCTATAAACCCCTTATTTTAGGCCCCTTGTTCTCTGCATTTCCAATTCAACTTCATTATCTTTGCACAAAGCTTGACGAACCAAAGAAATTTACTGTAAGACTCAGGGCCTCTGTTTATCTTTGAAACAGAATTCTTTATACGGATCCAGTGGACTTTATTAAAATATCAAACTTTCAAAATGTAAAATAAAATACTATGCAACTGCTCCCTGTGTAATCATTTTACATAAATGAATTTAGCTTGGCCTTCTATAGGTGATACCAAGCGTGGTTATTCCCGCACAGAAGTGGCTGGGCAACAGAAGACATTACCTGGCAATCTGAGGCTCCCCACGAATTGTACTCCCCTTAGAAACAGCTAATGGGCTCCTACTGTGTATAAATTGTGAGGCAAGGGGCCAAAGGGGTAAAAAAAAACCTTCAGGACACTTACTCTTCTGGTTGCTTATCACCTGGATGAAAAGGCAGACCCATAGATAAAATATCAGATAGTAGAATGGAGGCCAGAGGGAATTAGGAGAAGTCAAGTGTGAGCCAAGGCGTGAGTAACCAGATTCTATAGCAAAATATCAGTGTCCAGTTGTCTTTGCTCTAAATCTTGCCCCAAGAACCAGCAGCGGTTGGAGCCTCCTATCTAGGTCTGCAGATAGGACAGGTGACCTTATGGTTGGGGACCATCCATGAAAATGTACTATATGGTTTCTGTTTGAAGAAATGCAAATGAGAATGCTCTTAGTGGTCACCTGGACAAAACACAGTTGGAGTAGATGAGCCTCGAAAAGGGTTTAGTCCTCCCAGTTGCACAGGTGAAAAGTCAGAGAGTAATGAAGCCATTGGCCAAGTTCCGAGGGTGGGTGAGCAGAGGGCCAGCCCGCAGACTGTGCTGCACATTCCACCACACCCTCCCCGCCCCGGAGGCCAGGCTGCAGGGTCAGGAACCGCCGTGAAAGCTGAACAGTCCACTCGTGCCCCGTGACCACGCCCAGGGGCCTCTGATGCCCTCAGGCACTCCTCAGACACAGCAGCCCCTCCCGCAGCATTTCCACGGCCCACTTCCGACTGCCTTTTTATGACTTTTATGACTTTACAACACAGTTTTTCCTGAAATTTTATGGCATTTCATTAAAGCCGCCAGAAGGTGATACCGCCCCTTTTCTAGGAGTGAAATAAATTCAAGTTTTATCGCTCCTGGAAATGCCCGAGCAGCTGTCAGGACATGTGATAGATTTTCTCAATTACAGGACTTGTGGAGCATTTTATACTTACATCTGCACCGGAGCCCAATCGAGTGGATGCTCGTCTGGCCTCCTCCTCTCTAATCTCGTGCATCTTTTCCCTTTTAATGACCAATTTGTTATTTTTTTCCCTTTTATTTCTCCTTACCTCTTTTTTTACGCATTTTGTTCCTCTCTTGGCCGTTTGGTTTAGAGAATGATGCCTTTTTTGTACAAACTTGCATTGTTTGTAGAAGAAAAGGGAAGCGGGAAAAAAAAAACTTAACCATGATCTATAGAAGAAAAAAGAAGTAAATTAAAATTTAAAAGCAAATCAATTTTCCATGGGGGAGCTTACTGCTAATATAAGGCACACTTTGCACATGCAGTATTTATTAATGTGACATGACATATGTGGAGTTTTTCCTAATGGGATAGAGGCTTTGGATTGTGTGACTTTTTACACTAATGAGCCTGTTCATTGGTGTTTTTCTTCATTATCAACATAGAGAGTATCAGCTTTCAGTGACAACTTCGTGGATTATTCAAAACTGCAGAACCAGGGGCTCGATGGCTAAAATAAATAAAAAGGCTAATCTGTAGCATGGACCGTGCCAATAGAAGGCACAGACAGACTGCGGTTATGGCAAGAAAATTTATTTCACGGACTTTGCAGGTATCATTTTGTGGACAAAAAATAAGCTTCAGAAAGCAAATAGGGTGATCAAAATACCTGTTTTCATAGAGATGCTTCCACTTAATTAACATTTTAAAACAATGGGGTATTTTTGCAAACATGACTGAGTACAACCTCCCCAGCAATCCTGCAGGGTAGGCAAGATGAGTGTTCTTACCCCCGTGTTAGGGATGAGGAAACTGAGACTCACAGCACTTTGGCCAAGGTCAACATCAGTCTTATCCCTGTCCAGCTCTTCTAATCCAGCCGCTCCTCCTCTTTGGTAGTTCCCTCACATGTGCCACTCTCAACAAGAAACAGCTAATGCCTCAGTTTCTGCATACAATACATTAGTAATAGCTCACAAGTCCACATAACTTTAAATTCTTCAAATTGTGCTCAGACCAGTCTCTCTGAATTTCCCCTCCGTCGTTTTTTTAATCCCATTGCCCTGTTTAATTTTTTGTAGCTCAAACCACACTCTGAAATTACATTCCTTATTTATTTACTTGCCCATTTATTTTTGTTTCAGTTGCCAGGTGCTGTGTAACAAACCACCCCAAAACTTAGCAGTTTAAACAAATAACAATTTATTTTTTCTCATGAGTGTGTGGTTGACTAGGCTCCGCTGCGTGATTTTTCTGCCTGACATGATGTAGCTGAAGATACTTATGTGGCTTTATTGAGCTGGGAGCTTGGTTGGGACTGAAACATCCAAGATGGACTCTCGTCCTCCGGGCACCTCCTCCATGTGGCCTCTCAACGCTCAGCCATCAAGTACAAGCTTCTTTACAGCACAGCAGCTGGCTTCCAGAAAGGAACATTCCAAGAGCAACAGCCTCAACGTGCAAGCACTTTTCAAAGTTTCTGCTGGCATAAAGCACCTGGCCAAATTCGGAATCAACAGGGGAGAGGACTACCCAAGGATGTGAATGTCATACGTGAATCATCAGAGATCAGCAAGGTCACAGTGCACTCCAGTATTCAGAGGGGAAACTACTGGACTGTGAACTCTGTGAGTACAGAAACTTTGTCTTGCTTACTGCTATAAGCTCAGCATTAGAACAGTTTCTGGCAAATAATAGTTAGAAGCTCAAAAAATGTAAATAACTGTTAAATAAATGAATAAATGAATGAGACATGCCCTGTTAACTTCATTTCCTTTTATTAGTACAAACTTTTATTAAAGTCTAACCCTTTTGCCCCCTCCCAGTCATTACCCTTTTTGAAGAGTAACTACTTGCCTAACACTATGAATTATTTTTGCCTGTTTCTGAAGTTCATCATACATACAATCATACAGCATACACTCTTATGTGTCTGCCTTCTTTCGTCTTCATGAGATGAACCCGTGCTGCTGTGTGAAGCTGTGGTGACGCATTCTCATTGTTGCATAGAAGTCCATAGTATGAATACCCCATCATGTATTATTCGTGCTACTGCCGACCAACATTGGAGTTGTTTCCAAGGTGGAGTTATTATGAACAGTGTTATAAATATTTATGTTCACAATTTTGGGTGAAAGCTTGCATTTCTCTTGAGTATATTATCTATAAGTGGAATGGCTGAATCATAAGATAAGCACCTACTCAACTTTGGAAGATACTCCCAAACAATTTAGCCAGGTGGCTGTAATGTACACGCCACCAGCAACATATGGGTGTTCACGTGGTTCCAACACTTAAAATTATGTCTTTTTCATTTTAGTGTTTGGGGGCCCGTGGTGGGGGATGTAGCACATTGTGCTTTTAATTTGCTTATCCCTGACAATTAATAAAGGCGATTTATTAGTTTGCTATGGTTGCTGTAATAAATGACCATACAGTTGGTGGCTTAAAACAACATAATTTATTAGCTCCCAGTTCTGGAGGCCAGACATCTGAAATCAAGGTGTCAGCAGGGCTGTGTTCCCTCTGGGGACTCCAGGCGAAACCCATTCCCTGATCCTTCCAGCTTCTGCTGGTTGTTGGCATTCTAAGATGCACCACTCTAATCTTGACCTCTGTCTGTATGTCTCCTTGGCTGTGTGTGTGTCTGTGTCAAATCTCTCTCTGTCTCTCTCCTATGAGGACATACGTAGTTGCATATTGGGCTCATTCAGATTTCTTTTGCCATATCAGGTAATACTTACAGGTTCTGGGGATAGGAAGTGAACATATCTTTGAAGGGCCATTTTTTCAGCCAACGGGTGGGCACCTTTTAATTTGCATGTCCTCTTCCGTGAAGTGCCTGCTCTTTTGTCCACTTTTCTACTGGGTGGTTCACCTTTTCTTATTGATTTCTAAATATAAATCCTTTGTCAGATGAACGTATTGCAGATTCTTCTCTCATTCTGTGGCTTGCCTCTCCACTCCTTAATAGCATCTAGTTCTTACTTTAATGTAGTACAATTTATCTCACATTTTAATAGGTTAATAAATAGGTTCAGAGAAGCCCAATGACTTTCCCAGGATATGTATCTAATTAGAGGGAAGTGCTTCTGCTCAACCTCGTGTCCACGTTACTGAAGTTCATTAATGGAGAAATGGGGTTTTAGTGCTATAAAACCACACTGTATTTCTAAATCTTCCCTCTGGCTTTTCAAGATTTTTACATTTTAAAATAATGAAATAATAAATTTTAAATTAAATTTTAAAAATCTGGTTTTGCAAAATTACCTCTGGCTTCTTTGCCAAAATTGACAAGCTGATTGTAAAGTTGATATGGAAATTCAAGAGACAAAACAATCTTGATAAAGAAAAATAAAGTAGGAGGACTCACATTTCCTGATTTCGAAACTTACTACAAAGCTATAAAAAATAAGACAGTGTGGCATTAGCCTAAGGATAGAACAATGGACTGTGAATCAATGGAATAAATGTCAGAGTCCAGAAATAGACCCACATTTCTTGACCAACTGATTTTCAAAAAGGGTGCCAAGTCTATTCAATGGGGAAAAATAGTCTTTTAGCAAAATGGTTCTAGGACACTAAAAATCATTGACTTGTACACTTTGATTATGGGAAGATGGATAAACACATTTTTTCTTATTGTTCTACAGTAAACCACCTTTAAATCACACTCTATTCATTTAAAATCTATAATAAATTTAGCAGGACATTATCTGACACAAAAGAGTTATTACAAAAATGAATAGTATAAACAAAAAACTTTATTTAAAATGTTGAAGAAAACACGTAGTTTTTTAAAATGCAACTTTTGTCTACATCTGTAGCGTTGCTTACCATGTCATAGTAATGGCCTACCTATGAGTTTCTTTTCCCAGACAAAAGTCCTGTCATAAAGAACTCAGAACTCCCTTATTTTTATATTTAGAGCACCTAGTGCAGTGCTTGGCAAATAGTACACATTCACTCAATAAATGTTTGCCAAACGCTCATTGCTTCCAAGTACCACCCTCCAATACTTCGGAATCCACTTACCTAAAAGCAACTAGTATGCACACAAAAATTACTTTTATTTGCTTTTTAAAACAACTTTATAAAGAAAAAATTTCTCACTTTCTTCTAGTTATATGCCTGTGTAAGTGATTAAATTTCGCATCCTCACTTTAATTTTTCAGTCCTTTCAAAAAATTACTCCGAACTAGTGAAGTTTCACCATGCTAAACCAGCATTTGTGTTTTCAATTTTAGTTTGAAATATGCATATTCTGGGATCCAGACTTTTCATCCCTCATAAATTCACCACTGAATGGGTCATCATGATCCAAAAAAGTTTATGGGTTGGAAGCACATGTAAATAAACTATTGGTTATATTCACCTTGAACTAATGTGAGCACTTAATTGGGGTAGAGGTTACTCAGGTGTTTATTAAAATATCATTTGTATTTCCTGTACATTTCTTTAATTTTCCAAAATTACAAAAGGAGGAAGAAACATTAGGAAGCTTCCTTGAGGGGTGCTGAGTAAGAAGTTGTTCTGGACCTGACAGGATGCTCTGGCAGAAGATGGGAAAGGCAAGCACATGCAGGTCAAACACACAGAAGGAAAGTTGGGGAAAGATGTGGATGAGAGTCTGGAGCTATAAAGGCCAGCAGCATTGGGCTCACCTTTTAACTGTATGGTATTGTGAGTCGGTGGCGTTTTTCGTTTGTGGGTCAGTGTTGTGTTTTGTTTTGCTTTGTATGGTTGTTGGCCTTTATATCTGCTAAATACCCAGAAATCGTCCTTTAATTCAAAGTCTTACATACATTCTCTTTGAAAGAACAGACATGCTCATAAACGATGAGCTGTCTCTATCAAGCCAGAATCCAGTTCTTCCATAGCTTTATCTGTATTTGTGTCTTCTTAAACTTCACTGACAACAGTTCCTAAATTGTTTAGGGTGTTACAAGAATAAAAAATAAAAATAGGTGGATATATAGATAGATATATTTTTTT
>VMDR010005996.1:0-47915 GCA_007922815.1 Macrotus californicus
AGTTGGCTCTACAAATCCAAGGTCGTGGACTGATAACAGACGTACGACTTTCAATCTCCTTACATCTCTCTTCTCTCATGTTTGTCTCTATCCAAAACCTCACCAAAACATATCAAAACCTTTCTGACCCTACTGACTTATGCACTCAAAACCAACTTAATGTCCATATTGCACTACATGGTTTTAGATACAAGAATAAAAGAAATTCCAAAACAGCCAATAGTTCTCATAATTAATATTTTTAAATGCTCGCTGAAAAACAATTTAGATATATTAGCATGCCTATATTTTAAATGAAACAGTAGTTTCTAGACCCTCAAAAACATTTTCCTTTCTTTAGTCAAAATAATTTTCTTGATTTGCTATAAAGTGTATATCCAATTCTAATTAATTTATTACTAATCTTAATATATATATATAAAGCCACAACTTTAAAAAATATATTTTCTCAAAAAATATTTTCCAAGTATGAAATCAGTTCGCTTTACCCAGTATGGAAAAAAGAAATAAAATAGCATAGCATAAAGTAGAAGGGAGCAGAATAAAAATTGATAAAACACACTACATGCAGCAACTGAGATACTGATTACTGGAGTTTCAGAGTTTTATTTCAGTTGTGTGTGTATGCGTGTCTGTACTAGAACAGGAGATAAACTGGTTCATGGCCAAAATATTTGGAAAAATATTGTTCTAAAACATGCTGACATTTAATTTTATTACATTTATTTTAAGAAGTAATGGCTCTCACTGATGTGGCTCAGTTGGTTGGGCATCATCCGGTGAAGAAGAGGGTCGCTGGTTCGATTCCTGGTCAGGGGCACATACTTTGGTTGTAGGTTGGGTCCTCCCAGTCAGGGCATGTTCAAGGGGCTACTGACTGATGTTTCTCTCCCTCTCTTTCTCCCTCCCTTCCTCTCTCTAAAATAAATAAATAAATAAATAAATAAATAAAATCCTTTAACAGAAGAAAAAGTAATGAATATGGATGAGTAGATGACCGTTGTTTCTACGCCTTAGAGACAGTGTGCAATGTGTAGGTTGGCTGCGATGCGCATCCTGCCAGATGAAAGAATTTGCTTCTGAAGAAATTGCTTATAATATGTGGAAGCTAAAGACTGAGCAGCCCAACATCTGGTGCCTGGAACATCATTTCACAAGTATCTGAATCACTCTGGCTTTCATTCAACCACGTGACCTGCATTTATCAAGACTAGTTTATACAGACACGGTGATAGGCACGGGAAGAAAAACGGTGAACAAAAAAGTCACAGTCCCTGCTGTCATGAAGCTTCTAGTCTACCCAATATTAATCAAATGAATATACAAATAAGGTATAATTACAGCTGCCACGTGCTACAAAGTATAATAAAAAAGATAATGAGGAAGCTTCACCTGGTTGAGAAAATAATTATTAATATCATTAATAATCATATATATAGCATCTTATATATTTAATTGATATTAACAATATTTAGGTGGTAGTAACTTCCTTGAGGAAACGACATCTGAGCTGAGATCTTAAGGAGGAGAAGCAGTTTTACTATGTGGAGCAGTGTGCAGTGAGGGCCAGGGAGTGAGGACATCCTAGGCAGAGGACACAGCAGATACAAAGTTCCTGTGGCAGGAGGCAGCCCGCACACTTCCAGGGACAGAAAGAATGACAGCTGTCTCAGCCTGTCCCAGAGATCACATGGGGAAAGCATCTTGTCATACGAAGTTATAAGGGTCAGTGGGAGTCAGAACATGCAGAATCGTGCAGCCATGTTAAAGATTTTGATTTTAACAAGGGGGACAGCATATAATCAAATTTCCCCCTTGAAAAGACTGCTCTGGCTGCAATGTGGATAAGGTTAAGGGAAGAACACGAATGGATGTGAGAGAACTGGTCTGGAGATTATTCTAGCCTGCAACAGTAATCCCTAGTGTATTCCGTGTGAAAGGTTCTGATAGTTTAGCCTCCAGTGTTTGGCCAGGTGCATTCAAGATAAAGAGAAGCTATTAGGGGGTGAAATAAGTAGCTGACTGAGTAGACTTGAAAGAGTCAGTAAGAGAAGTACTTTTAGGATATTTCCTAGGTCTCGTGTTTCTAGACCTGGATGGACAGTGGTGATGTGGAAGAGGGTTTTCCATGACTGATCTTATCCTCTTGCCCTCAACTATGGTAAAGTAGAATTTTTATATATATATATATATATATATATATATATATATATATATATATATATGTATATATATGAATGGCAGATAAACACTGACTTTTTCATTTTAATATAAAGCAATGGATATATCCCAAAAAGGGAAGATATTTGGATAAGCAGGTATGGTATTCAGAAAAAAGGTATGGGCTGGAGATTTTAATTTTAGAATTAACAGCACATAGTAGGAAATTGACAACAGATGGGGATATAGATGGGATTATTTAGGGAAAAATGGATAAAGTGAGAGGAGATGAGGGGGAAGAGGAAGAGCAGAGACAGAAGGCGATGGCAGGGGAGGGAAAGGGGAGAAGGCAGAAGTTCTGGGACTGACTGAGTCTTGAGGAACTACTGGGTGCATGGCTGGGTAGCTCAGAGCAGGAGCACACAGAAAGGGTGAGGAAAACCATGTGCCCAAGTCAAAGGAAGAGACAGTTTCAAGAACAAAGTGACTGCTGAGAGATTAAACAAGATGAGGACTGAGAAGTATTATTTAGCTCTTGAACATTGAGGGCATCAAAGAGCCCAGTGGTCAAGAAAGATTATATTATTAAATGCACTGACTGAGTTTCTATTATACAAGTGTTGAGAACTTTAAAGCTCAATTATGAGTAAAAAGCACATACAGTATTATTATCAATGGCCTACTATTGGGACCCAAAGAAAGGGTAAACATCTCCTTTTATAACAATAGTATAAACAAAATTTTTTCATTTTTTCCATGATTGATCATATCTTCTTGCCCTTAACTATGGTAAAGTAGAATTTATATATATGTATATATATATATGAATGGCAGATAAGCATTTACTTTTTCATTTTAATATAAAACATAATATTTCATCTCAATAGAGTTCAAGTTTCTCTGACTCAATACATTCAATATCCTTCACAATCACAATTCAATCTGAAATGACATCTCATTAAAAACATTCTCTATGTACTGCTGGATGAATGATTTCATAAATTGCATGCAAAATCCAGACCCTAGAATACTGAACGGAAGAGGATTCTGATGAGTAAACATCTGCCATTTTTAGTTCATTTTTATTGTGCATACTTGCAAGCTTATTCAAGTTTCTGATTAGAGTTACATGAGGACTTTTATAAACATTCTGTAAAGCTTGACCACAGAAATTTAGCCGAGACACAGAAATTTAAATTTCAAAGTTGGCTGAGCATGGCTGCTGCCCAAATGAGAAGAGGAAATGGTATATGGGAGTACATTTTCAAAGCACAGAAATTATAAAGAAAGCATTCAGCCAGCAAGAAATGGAAAGTTACATTTAGAGAATGTTTTTAATCTTAAAAAAATCTAAAACAATCCTGTCTTCATGGATTCGTGTTCATATTTATTGTCAACCATTTGTTGAGCACTAAGCCGCAGGTATGAATGGACAGCACGCTCCACGTGACAGGAAAGTGACCATCATGCCACAGCTGTGAAGGAGAAGACTCCAAAAGTAGGTGGATTTATCTGACTCAGTCAGGGGGCTGGAGGATGACCATGGCAATGCCAGCAGCTGTCATTTCCTTGGCATTGACTACTGTGCCAGGCTCTGAGGGACCACCCCATGGATTGTCTCAGTTGATCCTGGAAGCAATTCTCTGAATTGGGTAGTAACATCATTATTCCCATTTTAAGATAAGAAAACTAAAATAAAAAAACTTTTTATTTTGTTGGTTGGTTTGTTTTTAGCATAAATCACAATGCTTAGACTGGTTATCCTTGAGACATCAAGGAAATCTAAATTCTGCGCAGCAAAATATCGATAATAGAGGAGGCAGGCTTCTAGAAATGTCATCACTCAGAAACACGGTTGGGATTCGGTTACTGCGTGGGTGTTCACGGGCATCAGGGGTTTCTTGGGAAGACTCTCCGTTCTCCCCAAGGATGACAGATTAAGGAGGCAGTAGTATACAAGATTGGAAAAAAGTAAAAAATAAATAGCAAGGCAAGAATAAAAAGAGACAAAACTGAGTAACACTGGGTGATGCTGCATTAGTCACTAAATGACAGACCAGAGAGTGGCAGCAACACACACATTTGCATATGCCATCTACAACCAAGGACCTGGCCTCCCCCTCCTGTACTAAACCTTCATGCTCAAAATCAGGCCTCCTGCTCAGCAGATTACAGTACTTCTTTCTGATCCCCAAATCTGGTTTCAAAAATACTGTCAAACCCATCTCGTTCGCAGCTGTACCACAACTCTGCTCTCTCAGAATTCTCCGCCAATTCTCCTGCTCAGAGTTCATGTTTTTCTCACTTGGTTCCAAGTCCTCCTTACATAGAGGCTCTTGCCTGTGTCACCTCTCCTGCTCCATGTGCCACCACTACCTCTGCCTCTGCCTGGTCCCCCTAAACCCCCTGTCTCATCTCTTCCCTTTCCCAATTCCTTCCTCATGACAGCTCTACTCAGTTTCTTCTGCCAGAACAACTTCGTAACTCTTAACTGATACTCTCACCAACAAAAAATCATTATAGAGTTCAGCAACACTTGGGAAAATAAACTCATTCTAACTTAATGGCATAGAGAAGTGAGTTTCAAACTCTTTTAGCTACACAGTCCTTTCGTCAGTGAAATTTCTCCCATGATCCAGACACTTAGGACTAGACCCCGAGGGGATGGGTGGATGTCTGGGGCAGCCCAGTGGACTGGGTGGGATCCCACTGCTGCCCCAAGCCCAGCAGCTCTCTGGGTGGCTTTGGGGTGTGGAGACAGACCGTCAACCAATGCCAAAAGCACAGCCTAATTACGGAAGATTTTTGGAAGTTAAATCAAACATTTGGAAAACCTAAAGTACTAGAAAGACACTTGTAAACCCACTTCTGTAAAACAATATCAACCATGAAACAAATACTAAAGTGCCTACTATGTGCTGGGCACTAATTTGAGCACTTAGGCTGCATCAGTGAAAACCAAGGTCCCCTGCCCTTTAGTCAAAATCTAGCAGGAGGCGACAGACACCTAAGACTGCACATAAGATATATATAAATGATACAGTTTATTAGAAAGTGAAGGGTGTTGCTGCAGGAGGGGAGTAGAAGGGGAGTAAAAAGGAGACTGGGCGTTCCAGACAGTGGGACAAGACGGGGAGGCATGTTGTAACTACAAAGAGGGCCTCCTGAGTAAAGCACCCTTCAGCAAAGCCCTAAAAGAGGTGAGGAAGTTAGCCAGGAAGATGTTTGAGGGAAGAGGTAATTGGTACTTTTTACTGAGCCACGTACAGTGGGCCAGACAGACTGCTATTGAGTTAGAACAAGTGTGTTCACAGGAGAGTTGTGAAGGCAGTAGAAAGAACTGCCATATAATGTTCAGGCAGCTTCCCTAATGATAAGGAATTTAATAACATTTATCAAAACTGAGAACTTCACATTGGTGCAATACTACTTATTAACTAACTTCCTGACTTTATGCAGATTTCAGAGTTTTTCCACTAATGTTCTTTCCCACTCCAATATAGAATACTGCATTTAGCGTGCCTGTTTATCCTCCTCCGGTCTGGGACGGTTTCTCAGCCATTTCTCATTTTTCATGACCTTGATGCTTTGAAGCAAATGGATCAGGTATTTTGTAGAATGTCCTTCACATTGAATCTTTTTTCCTGTTTTTTTTTTAATGAATAAACGGGAGTTTTGGATGGGGGGAAGACTATAAAGTGCCCTTCTCATTTCATCCTATCATTGGTACATGATATCAACAGGACTTACCACTGGTGATGTTAACTTGATCACTTAGTTAAGATCATTTATGTATGCCAGGTTTCCTCATTGTAAAATTCCTATTTTCTCTTCCACAATTTTTTAAAGATTTTATATATTTATTTTTAGAGAAAGGGGAAAGGAGGGACAAAGAGACAGAGAGAAACATCAATCAGTTGTCTCTCCCATACCCCCCGACTGAGGACCTGGCCTGCAACCCAGGCATGTGCCCTGCTCAGGAATGGAACCCACTGAGCCACCCAGGCAGGGCTCTTTTTCTATAATTTTAAAAGGTGAGTCACTATATCCCCACCTCAAGAGAACTGAACTACACCTCTTGAAGGGGAGCATATAAAACAGTTTGTGTACTTATGTTAAAACAACTACAGTAATTAATAAATCTTTGAGATGAATAAGACAGTTTGAGGCTGTGTACATATCTTATTTCACCTTCTCCAAGTCTAATCTTGTATATTCCCCATCCTGGTCTTAGAATCAGTCCTTTCCCCTTTTAACGGAGAACTGTATTCAGAAACTGTCTGGGGGCTAGGGCTGCTTGTTGCTACTGAAATGTCGCTGCTTCTAGGACCTCTCAGCAAAGTGCACACACGTATCTGTGTTTATTTCTGTATCTACATGTGTGTATACTTAAGCTAACACTTAAGGTATGGGGATGCACATTCCACCTCCTTGAGAGTGGAGTAGCTCCATGAATTATTTAGAATTTTTCTGCATAAGAGATTCGTCTCCTGTTCTCCGTTTATTTATTCAATCATTTATTTATATTAGTATACACTCATTAATCTTTATTTCACACTTGGGATTGTAATCCAATACTTTATTTTGTTGCTCAAATTGGACCAGCCCTGATACCAGCCCTGGCCATTGGGAACTCTTTCCGTTGGTTCCTATGTCCCTTTGACATACCCCGTCATTGTGGGTTTTTTCTTTAACACTTCCTCACTTTCTGGCACGAGCCTCATTTGGTACATTTCCTGGCCCAGTCCTAGAATCAGCTATTTCTCCAAGGATTCCTGGTTTCCTTCATCGGAGAATGGGATTAGGAACCCAGATCTGGGTGCTAGGTGTGCCCTACATTTTTGAGCTAATAATTTATCATAAATATTTTTCAATGTGAGTACACAATTCAAATGATCACATTTTGAATTGCATAATATTCCACTGTGTAGATAAACCATAGCATCATCTCCTGATGGATGTTTTTACTGTCTCTGAATGTTTTGATATGATAAACAATGCTGGGATGAACTTTCTGTATTAAAATCATTACTCTCATGACTAATTATTTCCTTAGGATAAATTCCTAGAATTACAAATAGCGAGTTCAGGAATTTAAATGTATATTATGAAAAAGCCTTCCTGAGTCCCACCTACAGAAAATGACTGCCCATTGCTCCACACACTCTCCAACATTAGTTACATCATTATTTTTTATCATTTATTTAATGAATAAATTTTTTGTAGTTGTTATTGATTACTACAAATCTTTATTATATTCTTCCCATTACTATTTAGTCCTCTTAAGCCTCCCCCGCAGCAATCACCACACTGTTGTCCATGTCCAAGAGTCCTTTTTCCTTTTTGTTCAATCCTTCTACCCTCTGACCCCCCCACTAGCTCTCATCTGTTCCTCATCTATAAGTCTGTCTCTGTTTTGCTTGTTAGTTCAGTCTGTTCATTAGATTCCACATATGAGTGAAATCATGTGGTATTTGTCTTTCTCTGACTGGCTCATTTCACTTAGCATAATGTTCTCCAAGGTCCATCCAGACTGTTGCAAAGGGTAAAATTTTCTTCTTTCTTACGGCCAAGTAGTATTCCATTGGGCAAATGTCCCATAGTTGTTTTATCCACACTCATCTACTGATGGACACTTAGGCTGCCTCCATATCTTGGAGATAGTAAATAACGCTGAAATGAACATAGAGATGCTTATGTTCTTTTGAATTAGTGTTTTGGGTTCCTTCAGATATATTCCCAGAAGTGGGATTGCTGGGTCAAAAGGCAGATCCATTTTTAATTTTTTGAGGCATTTCCACACTGCATTCCCACCAACAGTGCACTAGGGGTCCCCTGTCTCCACATCCTCACCAGCACTTGTTGTTTGTTGATTTATTGATGATAGCCATTCTGACAGGTGTGAGGTGGTATCTCATGGTGGTTTTAATTTGCATTTCTCTGATGATTAGTGATGTTGAGCATCTTTTCATATGTCTATTGGCCATCTGTCTGTCCTCTTTGGAGAAGTGTCTATTCAGGTCCTTTGACTATTTTTTGATAGGGTTGTTTTTTTTGGTGTTGAGTTTTGTAAGTACATTATAAATTTTAGATATTCACCCCTTATCTGATGTACCAGCAAATATGTTCTCCCATTCTGTGGGCTGTCTTTCTATTAAGATGAATAATGTTTTAAATATTTATTTTCCATTTAAATTCCCCTTTAAGATTTTTTTTTTTCTATTCAAGTACTTTGCCCACTTTTCTATTGGTAGACTTTTTTTTTTTTAAGATTGTATTTATTTATTTAGAAAGAGGGGAGGGGAGGGAGAAAGAGAGGGAGAGAAACATCAATGTAAGAGAGAAACATCGACCGGTTGCCTCCCACAGGCCCAGACCAAGGACTGAACCAGGAACCTAGGCACGTGCCCTGACCGGGAATCAAACCAATGCTCTTTTGCTTTGCAGGACAACACCCAACCACCTGAGCCACACCAGTCAGGGCAGTAAACTTCTTATTAATTGATACGCACAGTCCTTGTGCATGAAAGAAACTAACTCTTTGACTGTTACACACCTATTTAACCACCTTCCACCAGCTCATCACTTGTCTCCTAATTTGGCCTATGGCCTAGTCTATTTCCTTTTAAACAATGACTTTCCAAATACCAAATTCTATCAATTTAAACTAATTTATTGATTTTTTTTTTGCCTAAGCAATATTTACATTTTACAATTTTGCTCATGGACTAAAAAATGTGTTTACTCTTCCACTTTTGGACTATGTGGCAAATCTACAAAAGAGCTGATGATGTACTATTGATTTTGACACAACCATGAAAGCACAGACTATGCTACTATTAAAGCTTACACTTTATGACAGGCTTGTCAGGTTTAATCTATGACTCACACACATTTCTGGCTCAGTAGCCTCAAATTATCTCCTTTTGAACCTTTATGATATAGTACATTTTCTTGCCAGAGTATTTTTTCAAACATCTTGATACCTTCTAATAAAAAAAAAGAAAATATACATAAAAAATTGATAAATAGGAAATATCATTTTTAAAAGCAATTTCAAATATATACATTCATATATGTATATGTCAATCTCCACTTATTTCTCATGCTAGTTTCGTATTTTACAAATATATTTTTATAATTTTTAGAAAATGATATAACATGAAAATCATGTTGTCACATTTCTCTAATTTTCTGAAAATAAGAAACAAGCACAACACAAAATGAAAGTGATGAAACCATCTTCTTTAGAGTAGCAATGACATTTCAGATGAGGAGAAAAGTCTGTGTGTGCCCGTGTCCCAGGAACTACCTAGGACGGCAGGGTTGAGGAAGAGCTGTCTGAGAATACCCTAGTCATGTGCACAGACATGGTAGTGGGAAGATATGTGGTACCTTCAGTAAACAGAGGTGAGGTAGGGAGGGCCAGACAACATGGGCCATCGAGACTCATTAAGGATTTGAGCCCTTAACCTAAAAGCAGATGGAAGCACATGTAAGTGACTTGATCAAAAGTATTGTTTTATAAGACTCCTGAGTAATATAGAGAATGGATGAAAAGGAGGTAAAAATTCCTGAAGACCAGGACTGAGGCATGTCAGTGGTCTCGGCTATAGACGATGGTGGCCTCACTGGCAGCGGTGGGCTGCAAACACAGAGAGAAGGGAATGGGTGTCAGGGTAGAGCTGGCATGCAAAATCCACAGCACTTAGTGATTTGATTAAAAGCAGGGAATGAGGGCAATGAGCAGATAGCTGAGCCTAATCATGAGATGGGAAACACCAAGAGAGAAGTGTGGTAGGAAGGTGAGCATGTTTTATTTTGAGCTTTGCAATCTCTTAGAAATAACCAAGAAAACATGATGTCACTGGAACTCAGAAACAAAGTCTGAACTGAGGTTCTACAATGAGCATAACTATCATGTAGATTCATAATAGAATCCAAGAGCATAGTGGAGTTTCTTAGGGAAAGAGTATAAAGCAGTGGTTCTTAGCCAGGGGCAGGGAAGACATTCTACCCTTGGGGGATTTTTGAAAATGTGTGAAAACATTTCTGGCTATCACAACTGAGGGCATCTAGGGAAGAGAGGCTCGTATTCATACAATTCCTATGACTAAATATCCTACAATGCACAAGAGAGGTCCCTACAATGAAAACTACCTAGACCAAATGTCAATAGTGCTAAGGCTGATGGTCCAGGAACAGAGACTAAGGAAGAACAACCACAGAACTGGAGGAACGCCAGGAGTGTCTGGTGCTGGGACCATCAAAGGAAGAGAGTTCTCAAAGAAGACATGGGCAACAAACACTGTCAGATGATGCTCCTGCAGCATGAAGTATTGCCTGGACTGGTTCAGAGTCTAATTAATACAGAAATTGTTTTTTTATCATTTCCCCTAAATACTTCCAAACCTGTGTTATTTCTCAACAGGCCACAACACAGGTATACATTTTTAGAAAAAAATGGAATTTTGCATCACTTCTTATCAATCCCAACTTTGGTCACCTTTCTAAATGTCTCCATTTCTCAGGTGCTTACCCCACAGAGGAGGGAGCTGACTCTGTGGACAAGCCTAGGCTTCAGGAGGGAAGGAAGCAGCAGGGAGTATGCGTAGGAGAAAACACGACAGCCTTTTCATGGAAAAGAGCCAAGTCCACTTACAAAATACAAAGGACTCCAAATGAACATTCAGAGTTTGTTATTTGGAATTCCGTGTGCATCTTCCCACAGAGACAATGCTGTAAGAAGTAACTAAATGTAAGGAAAAACTACTCAGCTGGTTTTACCTATGACACCTTTTGACACTGATAACAGCCCAAGTTGTAGAGGACCCTGATTTCAGGAGGTTCAGGCGCATTCAGGAGGTTCAGGCGCATTTCAAACAATTCAAGTGCCTTCCCCTCTTTTGGGAACACCCTTGATCCCAATTTTGTTAAGGCCCATCTGTTCCTCAAACACGGGCTGAGTACCAATATCTTTGTGTTTAGCATCTGTGTCCCCCACTAGAGGCTAAGCTCCATGGAGCCGGCACCACGTCTACTCTATTTACTGCTAAACACTAAGAAGCTACCACTACTACCTGGCATTCAAAAAACAACAATTGATTAGTGAATGAATGAATGATGAGCAAATGAATTAATATATTTCTATTTTTTTAAAATAATGTTTGCTGACCCTAATATATTCCAAGAGTGAATTATTACACAGAACTGCCAAATAAACTTTTAAAAATAGGCTGGCGTACAAAGAACGTTGTCTTGAGGCAGAAGGTCACCCATAATTAGGCCAGTCCTGCCTGAGAGCCCACCTGGGGGTCAGCCTCATTCAAATGGCATATGTGCATTTATAGTTATATTTTTATTCCTCCCTTTCAGATATTAAAACATCTATTTCTGCCATGGCTGTGGTAGTGGTGATGTGAGTGTACTGCAAGTTAACAAAGTTTTTAAATTTAGGGAGAAAACAGTCTGTTTGATAATAAAAGAAAATCTTCAGGAGAGGCAAGTTTTTGAAATGTATGGAAACCTGCTAACAAGATTATTGTATTATTGTAAACAATTTTATGCAAAGAAACTTCCACATTGGACTTCAAAAGGGAATGGAATTAAGACAGAAAAAGTGGGTCAGGTGGAAGAGACTTTTCTGATTAGGAAAAAATAGTCATCGGGGAGCATCTTACAGTGAACTCAAGCATGAGGCCCTTGGAAGGTGCTTTTCTTAGAGCTAAATGGTGCCATTTAGAACGAGGCACATTAGAGAATGAAAGCGTCTTCTCCACAGCAAACAGGCGGGGAGCGGCCAGAACAGGGCAATCCGTAGGAAGCCATGCCATCAAGCTGTCAATTAAAAACACAGCAAAAAAAAAATGCAGATGCTCTTTAATGAGCCAGTAAATGTGTAGGAGTCCAGGACTTTTAGATGTTAACTGCACTAATACAGGGTAGGGCAAAAGTGGGTTTATAGGTGTTCATGTGGAAAATACTACAATAACTAATAAATAATAACACAAGAATAAACTCTGTTTCACATACTTACAACTGTAAACCTACTTCTGCCCCACCCTGTATAAAGGTCTATCTGAAAACAACAACAAAAAAAAAGACAGGAAGACCCTGATTAAACAATATTGAATAAAGTTTAGTCAACAATTTTATGCTGGAGTGTATTTTATTAAAAGTCAAGTTGAATATCCTTTGGTTTATAATATGTAATTAGTAATTGGTAGGAATACTGTGCATTTTAATAACTATTCCCATATATACATGCCCATAGACATAACGTAAAGGAGAGCTCCATCACACTTGGCAATCCACACCCAGGGTAATCTTCTGTGGTTGATACTTAGAAGCCATAAGCAGTAATGTTCCAAACTATAAACACAGTGATATAATTTTAAATGATATTGATAAGAGCTAACAATTATTGCATGCACATTATGTGCTAGAGGCTTTACATATATTTCATCTACTCTTCACAACAAACCTATGATAGCAGTATCAGAACTGGACCCATATTCTCAATGAAGAAGAAGAGGGTCTAAAGTAGTTAAGTAACTACCAAGATTCCAGGCTCAGGGCTAGAATTTGAATCACACGTTCTTCTAAAAGCTCTAGAAGGTAGCGCCATACATAACGACAAGGTTTTCACAGGACATGAGGAAGGAGCACCCAACTTCTCAGTGCAAGCTTTGAGTTCTTGTTTCCACTTCACTCCCGAAACTCCTTGTTCTGCAGTGTCTACATGCCCTTCAGTACTAACTGCATCCATCTCCAGGGCTTCTGTTTGCCTTGAAGTTGAAGATTCCCAACTCCTGGTTCAACCCAAACAGTGCTCCTCTGCAGGCACTGTCAATGGACATTTGGACTTGGACATCATGCTGCTACTTAGAGCTAGACACGACAAAACTGAACTCAGTGTCTCTGACCCACCCCCAAATCTACTTTCCTTGCCTCCTCAGAAAATGTCTATCTTTCTTTCAATACTTAAGCCAGGAATTTGGGAATGAGCCTGGACTCCCTCAAACCCTACATCCAGACAAATCACAAGTTCTTTCGATTCCACCTCCTGATTAACTCTCCCATCAGTCTAGTCTTTCTGTCCATCCAAACTCCCCCATCAACTTCAGCAGGACCACTACAACTACCTCCTAAATGATGGTCCTGCTTGGGACCACATTCCAAACATTTCCCACAGTGCTGCCAAAGTGTTTGGTTTTTTTTTTTAAAGAACAAATCATGATTTTTAGTCTTTCATTCATTCATTTATAAATTTGATAGCCAGGCACCATTCCAGCCACTGAAAATACAACACTGAATAAAAGGCACCATGGGGCTTCATTCTTGTGGGGAGAAACTGACATTACACAAAGTGTGTGTGTGTGTGTGTGTGTGTGAGAGAGAGAGAGAGAGAGAGAGAGATAAAAGCTTAATACTCCCTCATGTACACACACTCTGGACTTCATCCTTATTAAGCTACTTTTAATTTCCCAAACATGCCACACTCCCATATCCAGGCCTCTGCACATGATGTTTCTTCTACTTAAAATTCTCTTTCCCCTGCCCTTTTCACCAAACTAACTCCTGCCCACTTTCAACAGGTCTTCCCTAATCCCCCCAGTTCTAATTTTGTTATCCATCATGGGGTTCCCAAGGCAGTAACTTTCCCCTTTATAGATTCTGATTGCAAAATTACTCATCTGTAGTCCCTTCTAATCTAAAAGTGCCCAGAGATCAAGAACATGTGATAAATATTTGTATTATGTTGGTGAGGCTACCTTAACAAAATACCAGAGACTGGGTGGCTTACACAACAGAAATTCATTTTGTCACAGTTCTGGAAGCTAGAAGTTCAAGACCAAGGTGTTGGCTGATTTGCTTTCTTCTGAGGCCTCTGTCTTTGGCTTGTAGATGGGTGTCTTCTTGCTATGTCCTTGTATGGTCCTCCCTTTGTGCATGTGCATCCCTGGTGTCCCTTGGCGTGTTCAAATTACCTCTTCTCATAGGAACACAAATCAGATTGGTTTAGGGCCTACGCTAACGGCCTCATTTTAACTGATTCACTTCTTCAACGACCCTGCCTCCAAATACCGTGCCATTGCGAGGTCCTAGGGGTTAGGGCTTCAACATTTGAGGGGACATAATTCAGCCCATGACAGTGGTCTATAATCAACTCACAGCCAATCTTGTTTTATCTACAGCCCTTCCACTTCCCTACTCCCACATTACTTTGGAGCAAATGGAAGATATATCCTTTAATCAGTAAATATTCTTTCAGTGTCTTTGGACAAAGACAATATATTTTGCTCTCTAGGATAAAAGAGATACGTCCTACTTAGTTCTCTCATTATTTGCTAACATCTTTCCTGGTTTTTAGAAGCAATGATATTGTAACAAAAGATTTCTTCTCTTTTGAAAATATTTCCCTTTATAACAATCATTTACAAAACAAATTTTTAAAATCTTCAATATGGTAGCTCTTCAGTCTACACTCTAAATATGGGAAAGGAGGTATCTATGCATGGTTTTAGTTAAGGTTTAGTTTTTCTACATCTGCTTATGTGACTGACAATGAACTGTGTGTTGATGTACCTGTGTGTGTGTCTATAACATATTATGCTGAAAATGAAGCTAACAAATCTTGAAGTGCATTCTGAGAACCCATGCATGCTACTCCATGCATCACCAGTGAGATCCAAGAAGCTAGGCTATTTTCTCTTTTCATGATACGGATGCTCTTTACAGCACCACACTCTCCTAACGGCTGTCATGGCAACATTCTCCTCCATCAGGATGAGAAAGTAGCAAGGCTCATCCTCTTAATGTAGGAAAGAACCGGCAAGACTTCCGAATTACCGAACTCCTCAGAGTTTAGATGACACCACTGCAAAATGCAGTTTCTGCCAGGCAGCCTGCTTTCAAAGATGCCGTCTCCACTCTGGCTCCCATACATGGACAAAATAAGAGGTAGATGAACGAGATGGACTTGATTTTTCATTTGAAACCCTACACGTTTTGTCCTTAAATAGAAAATTGTAAAATAACAATGAATCCCATAAGCACTGAAAAATATATGGAAGGCATAGGATTTTTTAACAACTAAGAGATAATGTTGTCCTTGCAAATATTTGTGAGAATACAAAAGAATGGTTGTATCCCAGAAATAAACTGAATACCATAAATACCAAAAGTTTTATTCAGCAGAAATTCATGAAACTGGAGCAAATGGCCTTGGGTAAGAGTTCTACGAATGAAAAATGTAGGTACACTCATTGATTTTTAAAAATAAAATGTATTTTTAGACCAGTTTTAGATTTACAAAAAAATGGCAAAGATAGTAAGTTCCTACAACCCCAGAGAGGTTTCCATATCGTTAACATCCTACGTATGCATTTCTACAATTAATGAACCAATATTGATGGATTATTATTAACTAAAGTCCCTACTTTATACATGCTTTCTTCATGTTTCCCTAACAGTGTTTTCTGTTTAGGATTCCACTCAAGATAACACATTCCATGCAGTTGTCGTGTCTCCTCAAGCTTCTCTTGGTCCTGACGACGGCTTAGACTTCCCCTGTTTTCAGGGGACTCATTTTTGTAGAACGTCCTTCAGTTGAGACTTGTCTGACGATTGACTAGGGCTGTGGGTATGGGGGCGGACGACCACGGCGGTCAGGTACCACTTCCACCACACTGCATGGGGAGTACATAATGTCAGCACCACTTGTCACTGCTGCTGTCAATCCGGGCCATCCCGCCGAGGCATGTTTGTCACTACGGTAACCACTACAAGTTACACTTTTTCCTCTTTTCCATCCTGTGCTCTTTGGAACAAAATCACTGTGCACACCCCACTGTTAAGGACCGGTGAGTAATGTTCTACCTTCTTGGAGGTGAAATATCTACATAAGTTATTTGCAGTTCTACAGAGAAGACTCCTCTCCCCCGCCACCCCACCCTTTACTCATTTTTTGTGCAACTGTGCCCATTTGTTTAGCCATTTGCTGACCGAAACATCTTTGCTGCTTTATTGTTTCTTTTCTAACACATGCATGTAATGCCTTAAGTTTTCTCCTCTAAGCACTGCATCCCACAATTTTTGATAAACTGTGCTTCCAATTTCATTTTGTTCAAAGTGTTTTGACTTCTTTGATCCACATGTTATTTAAAAGTGTTGTTTAATCTTCAACCCCTTTTTTTCGTTAGAGGATTTTCTGAGTATCTGTTATTAATCTCCTCTATTATAGGCTCATTACATTCGTTGTATGGTTTCTACTCTTTTAAATTTGTTAAGAAGTGTTTTATAGCCCAGAACGTGGCTTATCTCAATGAATGTTCCACACAAGCTTAAGAGGAATACGGATCCTGCTGTTGTTGGTTGGATGGAGTATTCTATAAGTGACCATTAGACTAAGTTGATTGATAGTGTTATTCAGGTCAACTATAGCCTCATTGGCTTTTGATCACTGCCTGCTTGATGTATCAATTACTGAAAAAGAGGCGTTGAAGTCTGCAACTACAATAGTGGATTATCCACTTCTCTTTGTGGTTCCATCAGGTTTTGCCTCATGTATTTTGATGCTCTGGTATCAGGTGCATACACATTTAGGGTTGTTATTGTCCTTGGTGAAATTGACTTGTTTATCATTCTTGAATGTCTTTCTTTGCCCTGATAATTTTCCTTGTAGTGAAGTCTTCTCTCTCTGGAATTAAGATAGTGACTGCGGCTCTCCTTTGATTAGTGTTAACACAGTACGTCTTTCTCCATCCCTTTACTTTTAACCTGAGGCTTTATATTCAAAGACAGTTTCTTATAGAAAATATAGAGTGGAGTCTATTTTTTAACCTACTCTGATAATGCCCCTCTTCATTGGTTAATTGGTATATTTAGACCATTCCCATTTAAAATGATTATTTATATAGTTGGATTAATATTTACCCTGTTTATAACTGTTTTCTATTATGTGATTTCCTGTTTGTTTCTTTCTCCCCTCTTATTCTGCCTTCTATTATGTTAATTGAGTATTTCATGTGATACTATTTTATCTCCATGCTGGCCATAACAATTATACTTTGAATAAAACTTAGTGGTTGCCATAGAATTCACAATGTGACTCTTAACCTAATCCAAGTCCACCTTCAAGTAATACCATGCCACACCATGCGCAGTGCCTGCACATCATAATGGAATATTATCAGCTCCTTCCTCCCATCTCTTAGGACACTGCTGTCACTGGTTTGACTTGTGCTGTGATCATCTATAGTACATTATTACCCCTGTTAGTCTAAGCAAATATTTTCTCTCAGATCAATTAATGACAAAAAAGACTTTATTTTACCTCATGTATCCCTTCCCTGATACACTTCTTTTCATTAAGTGGACCCCAGTTTCTGAACCTTTTGATTTTTCTGAGGAAGAATTTCTTCTAACGTTTCGTGAAAGCTGGTGTGCTGATAATGAATTCCCCCTATTTTGCTTGCCTGAGAAAGTCTTTATTTCTGTTTTACCTTTTAAGGATAATTTCTCTGGATATACAACTTAAGGTTACTGGGGATACTCTTTCTTTCATTTGTTTAAATACTTCACTGCATTTTCATGGCTTCTGATGAGAAGTCCGCTGTCATTTTTATTCTTGTTTCTCTGCAAAGCTTCCCCTGGCCCCACCGCATCCTATGGCTTCTTTCAGAATCTTCTCTTTATCCTTTGGCATTCTGCAGGTTGAATATCATATACCTAGGTCTAGCCTTTTTTGGTTTCTATACTATTTGGTGATCTCTGAGCTTCCCACTAAAATTATTAGTAGTTGCTACTTCAAATATGTCTTTTATTGTCTCCTTTTTTTTCCTCCTTCTGATATTTCAGTTGCACATACCAGCACACGAGTATGTTGCACCTCCTGGAATTGGGCCACAGCTGTGGACTGCTCTTTTTTTTCCCCTTTCTCTTTTCTCTTTGCATTTCAGTTTGGGGTTTTTTTCTCTACTTCTTGTTGAGTTCACTGAGACTAGCCTCAGCCTCATCTTGCCCACTGATGAGCCCATCAGAGATATTCTCCATTTCTATTGCTGTGCTTCTGATTTCTAGCATTTCCTTTTGATTCTTATGTTCTCCATCTCTTTGCTTGCATTTCCTGCTTGTTCTTGCATGTTGTCTATTTTTACTATTACAGTCCTTAAGATATGAATCATGGCTATTTTTAAGTATATTTTATTATTAGAGTTGTCCCAATGTTTCCCCCTTTGCCCATCCCCGCTCAACACCTCCCTCCCCTCCAGCAATCCCCTCTTTGAGTTCATGTCCATGGGCCATGCATTTAAGTTCTTTGGCTTCTCCATTTCCTATACTGTTCTAAACCTTCCCCTGTCTATTATGTAGCTACCAATGATGCCTTTTAATTCCTGTACCTTTCCCCCATTCTCCCCTTTCAAAGGGTCTCCATACATATGATTCTGTTCCTGTTCTGGTTGTTTGCTGAGTTTGTTTGGTTTTTGTTTTTTTGTGTTTTTTAAGATTGCATTGTTGATAGTTGTGAATTTGTTGCCTTTTAATATTCATTGTTTTGATCTTCTTTTCCTTAAATAAGTCCCTTTAATATTTCACGTAATAATGGCTTGGTGATGATGAACTTCTTTAGCTTTACCTTGTCTGGGAAGCACTTTATTGGTCCTTCCATTCTAAATGATAGCTTTGCTGGATAGTGATCTAAGTTATAGGTCCTCGCTTTTCATCACTTTGAATGCTTCTTGCCTGCAAAGTTTCTTCTAAGAAGTCAGCTGACAGTCTTATGGGAACTCCTTTATAATAACTCCCTGCTTTTCCCTTGCTGCTTTTAAGATTCTGTCTTTGTCTTTAACCTTTGGCATTTTAATTATGATGTGTCTTGGTGTTGTTATCTTTTCATCCAACTTGTTTGGTACTCTCTGTGCTTCCTGGACTTGTATGTCTATTTCCTTCACCAAATTAGGGAAGTTTTCTTTCATTATTTTTTTGAATGAGTTTTCAATTTCTTGCTCTTCCTCTTCTCCTTCCAGCATCCCTATAAGTAGGAGGTTGGCACATTTGGAGTTGTCCCAGAGTCTTTGTATACTATTGTCATTTTTTTTTAATTCTTGTTTCTTCTTCCTGTTCTGGTTGAATGTTTATTTCTTCCTTATGTTCAAAGTCATTAATTTGAATCTTAGCTTCTTCCTTCCCTTCATAGTTGGTTCCCTGTACATTTTTCTTTATTTCACTTAGTGTAACCTTCATTTCTTCCTTTATCTTGTTGCCATATTCAGTGAGTTCTCTAAGCATTCTGATCACCAGTGTTTCAAACTATGCATCCAATAGGGAGGCTTTCTCCGTTGCATTTAGTTCTTTTTCTGGAATTTTGTTCTGCTCTTTCTTTTAGACCATATTTCTTTTTCTCTTCAGCTGGGCAGCCTCCCTATGTTTGTTTCTGTGTATTAGGTAGAGCTGCTTTGACTTGCTGTAAAAGGCACTTGTAAATTGAGTAGGGTGGAGCCTTAGGTAATTGCCAGGGTGGGGAAACCCACTTCACCACTTTGTAGCTCTGTGTGGGGTGAGGGCTCAGAGAGCAGACTGTGACACTCTGTGGATTCTGGGGGTTTGCTGGTCAGTTGCCTCATTTCCAGTCACTTCACCCATTTCTTATATGTGACTGGTGCCCTTCCAGCTGTTGGCCTGGTGTTTAATCCCACAGTAGGTGGGTTTGCACGCGTTTTAAGACCATGTGGGCCTTTTAAGTGAAGTTTCCTGAAAATCCTCCAGTTTCTTCTACCATCCTAGCCCCCACTAGTTTTTACAACCAGAAGTTATGGGGACTTATCTTTCCAGGGCTGGAATCCTGAGTTTTGTGGTCTGGCCTGGGATCACTCACTCCCAAGGTATTCCTCTGGATTTTCATCCACCACACATGAATGTGGGGACCGCCCATGCCTGTTCCACTGCCTCTCCACACCACACCATGTCTCCTAGCCTCTTTGCCCCATCTCCTCATTTCCGTCCCTCCTACCCATCTACATGAATGTGGCTTCTTTAAATCCTTGGTTGTCAGACTTCCATACAGTTCAATTTTCTGACAGTTCTGGATGCTATTTGTTTTGAGATTTAGTTGTAATTCTTTCTGTCGTTGCACAAGGAGGTGAAGTGTGTCTACCTACACTTCCATCTTGACCGGAATTGAATCACAGTTATTTTAAAATCCCTATCTCACCATTCCAAAATGTATGTGATACCTGAATCTGGTTGTGATGCTTGCTTTGTCTCTTCATACTGTGTTTTTCCTTGCCTGTGAGCATGTCTTGTAATTTTTTCTTGAAAGCCAATCACGATATATCGGATAACAGGAACTTAGTTAAATAGGACTTGAGTGTGAGGTTTTATGTTAACCTGACTAGGAGCTGGGTTGTGCTGAATATTTGCTATAGATGTAGGTACCAAGCTTCAAATTTCTCTTGTGTCCTTGTTCAGTCTCCCCTGTTACCTTTGGGTATAGTCTACATCCTGCAGCTTCTTCAGGTATAATCTAATGTTATTAGAGGGGAGCCTGATGGTGTGGTGATAAGGAGGGGGGAAGTGGAAGCATTCTATAATCTTATGATTAAATCTCAAGTCTTTTGGTGGGCTTGTGTTGCTGTGCTGTGACCTTTACCAGTGTTTCTTAGATTTTTTTCCTCCCCCTTAGGTGATACAAGAAAGTTAGAGAGAGCTTAAATCAGAGAAATGTCCCTCCCTCAGGAAGTATAAGAATCTGCTAAAATCATTTCCGCTGGAGAATTGATCTTTATTATAGAGAATGCTCTAGGAGTATTTCATAATAGTTACTTTCCCCTCCCCCTTACCAGAGCCACTGTGAGATCCTGGTGGGCTTCCTAGAGGCAAAAGCCCAGTAAGTATGAGGCCCCCTGTAAAACTGTTGTGCTCAGGAATGTCTCACTCTCCAGCTAGACCATATTCAGCCTCCAGCAATTCATCAAAATTTCTCCTTAAGTGGTCCCTCCAGTTTAGGCCCCAATTGCTTCAGCTGCAGGGAAGCACATCTTAGCTATGACTAGCTGGATTCACCTGTTTATCCAGATTTCAGGGTGGTGTTTGTCCTGGAACTGATGGTAGGTCCAAGAAAAGTCAACGAGTTTCAGTTTCTTCAGCTTTTTGTAAATGTAAGGATAAGAGTGAGGAGTTCAAGCTCTTTATATGGTGGAGTACCTTACATTGTTTTCTCATACTCAGATTTTTAACCATTATTTTTACAGAAAACAGAAATGTTTACCTGCAAAGTTTTATTAAGAACCTACGAGAAGCTTAGCTTAGTACCAGGTACTTTGGAAGGTAAAAATTTATTCACTGGACCAATATTTATTAAACACCTATTATAATGCGAGGCCATGTGCTGTACAGCAGGGAATGGTGATGAAGAGGACAGCTATGCTCCCTGCCCTGGTAGAACTTACATTCTAGTGTGGGAGACAGAGAAAGAAAGTACACATGGAAATAGTAACTTCAGCCTTTAAGCTAATCAGAGTGACCGAACAAAATGTAATAGTCATAAAGAGTATAAATGTTTGAATACATTGCAAAAGGCAGTGCAGCAAAGAAAAGGACTGGTGTGAGTTGAAGTATTCTGGGGCTTCAGCAGAAGTTAGAATTAAGGTTGTGAAGAAATGTCACTTTGATAAAGGGCACAGCAATGGCAGAGACCTGGAGGCGGTAATGAGATAATATGTTCCAGGACAGCTAGTACAATACAATAACTTGTTCCAACACAGCTTAGCTGCAGTGCAGTTTTCAACTCAGTAACACAAAAAAGAACAGCAGAAAAGGTGGCTAAGGCCAGAATCAGAAATCTGTTCAACAAGAACCATGAGGACCTTGTTATTAAAACATTACACAGTGAGTGGAATGGGAAAAAACCTCTGTACTAGGATTCATGAAGACAACTAGCCTCTGACACTAACTAGTCATAGGCCCTTAGGGGAAAATCACTTGGCTCTCAGTCTGTCTTCACCTTTAGTAAATAAAACATTGAATCACTGAATCCTCTCTCCATTTAAATACTCTAAGGCTCTGTGTGGGAATCTCTTCTCCATCCTTCCCAACAGGTAGGAATCTAGTCTTCGCTTGAGTCCACTGAATGACAGTAAGCTCACTCCTCTTTGAGGCAACCCGTTCAAAAGAACAGGCGTGGACAGTTAAATTGATAGAATGCTTTTGTTCACAGCGAGCTGAAATCTGCCTTTCCATAATACACCCTGTTTCAAGTTTAAAACTCCAGAGTAGCTCAGAGCAACAGATCTTTGTGCAATGATAAAATATTCTTTCTATACCTGCACTGCTCAATTCAGTAACCACTAGCCACATGCGGCCACCGAGCACTTGAAATGTGGCTACTCTGACTGGAAAACTGAGGGGTTTTTTTAATTTAATTTTATTTTAACGTAAATGGCCGCACGTGGCTAGTAGCTGCAGTGTTGGAACGCCTGGCTGTAAACAGCCCAGAATAAACTTATCCCTGCCATGTGACAGTGCCTCCCACATGTGTGGTAGTTCATTACTGGCATGTCTCCCAAGCTTCTCTTTCTCCATCTAGCTAACCTCGTTAGGAGTCTCTAACCACTGTTCCCATGACATACTTTGTAGCCCCGTATTTTTACTGATACATGCTAATTGACTCACATTCAGTTAAGGTCCACAGATGGTTTCCAGAAACTACACGATACCGTTGAATTTACATGCAAATCTGTTGTGTATATATGTGCATATTTGATGGGACAGCTTCCATGGCTGCCTTCAGATCCTCAAAGGACACCCTGACCCCCAAAGGGGGGCCGGGTAACAGGGGAAGATTAAAGAAAATGGGACACAATAGGTGTTAAAGTAAGTTTTGAAACATCACAAAACTTATTCAGAGGCTGAGATGAAAGCAGGACCCCCGAGCCCAGAGTCACCCTCTATTTCAAAAGCACTGTATCGAATGTGTTCTCACAGAAAAGTTACCTCAAAATCTTTCTAAAACACAGCCCATAATTCTTTTGCTATAAACATGGTGACATGTAATTTTTATAAATCTATGTGTCATATAAAACTATGTTATTTTCAGGAGAACTATGCTTGAAATTATTTTTTAAAAGTATTCTTTCACACAAGAAAAGAAAAAATACACTATGTAACTTATTCAGAGTCCTTGGATACTTATTTTTAATTTTTTTTCTGACTGACATGACAACTTTTTAAAAAAGGAAAGCGCACTTCAAAACCCTTTTTTGCGGACTGGTAAAGACACCTGCAGTTCCCTTGGTTCAGTTCAGATCCTGCTGCCTCCATGTCGAAGGGTGTCTTCTGAAAAGATTTTTGAACTCTGAATAGATTCATCACACTAAGTCAGAACTTACAGTCTGTCGAGTAATCTAACCTCTATGGGCCTAAATCAAAACATCACAGCTACGCCAGTGCTCATCCTATTTTTAAAGAACTCCGGGAAAGATTTTCTGTTACCCCTTAGACAGCGATTCATTCCAGTGCCATTCAATAAAAGACCTGGTGCAACATAACACTAAAGTAATTTTGTAGATAGCATAGTGCCTTTTTCAAGGGCATTTGTCAAGTAAAAGTACATCATCTATTTGGACAGTTGTGGCTTCTCTTTCTATCATCTTAATTTAATGTAGGCATTAAAAATGCATAAGACCCTTTGGCATATTGAATATTCAAGTTTACAGTTTTCCTAGATGCCAGGGTTTGGAGGCGTTCTCTCTTTTTTCCTCTCCATTTCTTTTTCTCTGTTTTTAAAATATTAAACAAGCAGTCGCAGTAGCTGCAATATAAAAATTCTAAATAAACAAACCAAAAAAGAATACCCAAACCTGACATTACCCCATACCTGTAAGGTTACTTTTTAATAACAACGAACTGCAACAGAGAATATGAAAAGTTTCAATTTATCTCTTTGCAGTTAGATCTTTATGCACATATTTTAGAACATCTACTTTTGTATTTCCACTTCTAAAGAAGGAAATCACAGACGTGAACAAAAGTCTCTCCAAATAAATCATCTTAAGGGGCAGAACCTGGAGTCAGTCTCACCGCCGGAGTCTGAAGTTCGCCCTTAGGAACGAACTATGCAGTGAATGCCTAAGAACCGCCCCTCCCTGCCCCCACACACAGGCAAACACACACTCAGGTGTCTACTTGACTGTTAAAGACCAAACTCAGAGTCTGGCCCCATCTCACCACCTCCGACACCACCTCCTGGTTCCACAACCCTTGAGTCCTGCATCAGACCACTAGAATTTCTGCCAACTCATCTCTTTGTTCCATCTTTGACCTCTTTTATTCTCAACCAGCAGAGACACTTTTAAAATGCTGGTCAGATCATGTTACACCTCAACATGTCCCAAATGCTTTCCATATCACTCAAAGAAAAAGCTAAAATCCTTACAGGTCCCAGAGAACTAGTCCTCACTCAAGCAATGTCACCTTCTCCATGAAGTGATCCGTGTAAATCTCAAATCCCACTCCCAAAATGCACGCATTTCTTACCTCCTCGCCTGCTGAACTGTTTTTCCTTACTACTTAAACCTAACATACTATGGACTTTACTTTTTTATCTTATTTGTTGACTTATTTATCTAGTATCTCCCCCGCCTAGAATGTAAGCTTCATGAAGGCAGGAACCTGAACATCTAGAATGCTGCCTAGCATTCAGTAACTAAGTAGTCGGTACATATGTTTAATGAAAAGGTTACTATCCAGGACAAGGCAAAAAGGTAAAGTAAAAATGACCATCATTTAAACACTGTCTAAATTCAACTCTTCATTTCAATACTGGTATTATTCTCTGAATTTTTTTAAAAATAGAAATAAGTCTTTTTGTTATAAAGTAATCCTAATGCTCATTTAAAATATCAAAATTAAGTTTTGGCAAGGTGTCTAGTACATGGTAAACACTCAACAAATGTTTGCTATTACTGATTTTTAATTGCACAGTTTCCTTGGGGTAAATTCTTGGAAGTGTAACTGCTGGTCATAGAGAGAGGCACGTACATTCAGTGCCGAATGAAGTTTAATCTTCAGGGCTCCTCACTTGCTGCAGCCTCTTCCAAGACATGGAAAGGGGCCTCAAAATATATTCACATGTCCATGTGTTTTTGCAAATTTTGTAAAAGAAGACGTTTTAACTGCATCTGTTATGACTGCCGTTGCCTTCCCCTCCAATTTCCCTTTCATCAGGCTTACACTTTGAGTGGCTGTGGAGTAGCCCTGGGCATTTCTGGAATCCAGGAAGGGTAAATCAAGCAGAGAATTATATTTTCGTTTCGTTTAGTGGGATTTACAAACAGATTTTGAGGTCAGTTCCAAAGATGGTTAGTGAAGATATTCAAAACTGAAATGGCCAGGATATCCCTGCGGCCCATCATTTCAACTCACCCTCCAGGGACCAAAGACCACGTCACAGTGAGAATGCCTCTTGCCAAGCCTGGCACCCAAAGCCAGCGGGCGGTGGCAGAGAAACCAGATTTGGTATTTACAGAGCCTGGAGCTCATCCGTAGAAAATTACTCCAATCATCAGGTGTCCAAAATTGTAAACAAAAAGTTCAATGCCATTTTCATCAGGGCCTAGACTAAACGGAAGTAATCTTCTGCCAGGATTATATTCAATAAGGTAGTGTATTCAATTATAAACACAACAACCTTGCAACAGTACAGCAGCCAGCAATATGTGTGCATGGAACTTCCAAGTTGTATGCATCCTATTAATAAGACGAAGAAATTTCCATCTACCATGATGGAGGACTTAATTACCTTTCCTGTGCCTTTGTAGAAAATAATACAAAATCATTGTCATATGAAAAGACAATCCAAAACTAACCAAAATAATATAAGAAATAAAATATTATAGATGAATATCAGGAAGTTAATGACTAAAGATGTTCATAAACATAATATGTACATTCCAGTCAAAGGTGAAACCCAGAGACCTATTAGCCAGCAGGCTATTCCAATGACCCAGGAGACACAAGGTAGATGGAGGTCTAGGGCAGGGCACCAGAAGCAGAGGTGAGGAGAAGCTGCAAATGTATTTTGGTCTCTAGTAGTTGAAAGACACATGGAGATGCATTCTGAGACGGTCATAGCAAAGCTCTTCTGAACCAAGCCCTGGAGCCTCTTAGAGATGCCACTTAGAGATGGATTTCGTGATGTTATGTTTGTATTCACCAATATTATAAAAATTTGTTACAGATTTTTTCTCATTAAAGCAATCTATTTACTTTCATATTCAACTTTGTATAAGAATATTTTTTAAAAGACCTCCCCCACAAAAATGCTTAAGTCTCAGGCTTCATAAGCCCTGTATCTGCCCCTGGTGATAGAATAGATACGTTTTAAGTTTTGATCCAGACTGCTTAATTTCCAATGGGAAAGATTACACCAATTGATACTCCTAGTTTCTTTACACTTCATCAATAATATCATTTTTCCAAATCTAGCTGATCTGATGAATAAAATTTTAATTTGTGGATCTTTGATTACTAAAGATGCTGAACATATTTCCTTAAATATATTGTCCGTTTGAAAATCTTTCCTTATAGACCACCTGGTCTAGTCATTTGCCATTTTTCTATTAGAAACGTGGTCTTTGTCACTTGACAGGCACACAAATAAATGCTTACTAAGTGTCAAATATTGGTACTCTGTGTGTATTTATGCATATATTTCATTTGAACCTTTTCCCTCTGAATGCCATGTTTCTCCAACTAGAAAATAAGTTCAACAGGCAGAAAAAGTTATTGATGGGCAGTCATATTATACTATACCATATATTTACTTAATATTTCATATCCTTCACCAAGCACGAAACGACAGTATTTTAAATAAGCGATATTTGAAGCAGAATCTAATCTGCTTAACCCAATACCACCACCACCACCACCACTTCTTAGTCTGAACAGCAAAGCCATTCAGTCAACAGGAGTTCAATACAAACGTGTCACATGTCCTGCCAAGAGAATAGTCCATTGTGTTGCTTTAAATGGACACCAGAAGACTTGTCTTCATTATTTCCACTTAACTCCACTCCTCTTGAACTCTTCTACATTTCCTCCATAATTTCTTACTGTTTCTTCTTTGGCCCTCAGATTCCTAGAACTCCCATACACATCTATATACCTTCAAGTTTGTGAACCGTAAAGCTCATGAAAATTTGAGAAACAAATTCTGTTTTTTAAACTGAATATAAATTTTAGCTAATCCCGAACCCCACTCAGGCCTTTGAACACACCTATAGGATTAAAAATACAATGTCAAAACAGATGCAAATTGCTATTTATAAGGAATAGCAATGAACAGCTCCCAGACAAAGTCCTCAATTTTGGTTCAACGGTGAAACAAAACAAAATACAAAATACTAGTATTCCCAAATATGCCAAGTTCAAGATCAGGACAAATTTTCATTGACATCCATCAGCAAGCCTACAAAATTTAAATTCCTCCAGGATTAATAAAAGTTCTGAATGCTCATTAAATTCTACAATGTATCTTTCAAACTTTTTCTAATGTAACAGAAAAGCACACAAGTGATTAAGTATATGGCTTGGTGGATTTTCACAAAATGATCACTTCCAAGTCATCAGCCCGCCGTTCATGACACTGCACTACCAGAGGCTGGGAGTCCCCATCATGCCGACCCCAACTCACCACTTCTCCCCAAAGTGCACCAGTGCTCCTGACTTTTAACACCATGGATTAATTCTGACTATAATTGACCTTTACATAAATGGGAATCACCCAACACATACTTTTTTCTCTGTGGGTCTTTTCTCTCATCATTATGTCTTTTCAGGCAAGAACACTAGCCTAAAGATGCTAGGTTTGTTTTTTTTTTTTAATATATCACTACAGAATGCTTTCCTTCAGTCACTGAAATTAGTCCCAAAGTTGGGGACCTTCTTTTAATAAAGTTTTACATTTCACACTTTTAATCCAAATCCAGAAATTATCTCAACAGGAGTTAATACACAGATTCTACACTAGAGGGTATTTAATGATTTTTTTTGATAGAATAAAGTACAACTTTACACATACAAAAAGGGAACATTTTTATTGAACCAAAAAAGTAATAATGAAGCACTATGTGCTAAATTTTTTAAAGTTTACCTTAAAAGTTCTACAGAAATAAATTTTTTTGAGTTGTAGATCAAATCAATGCATATATAGCAAAATTACATAATTTTGACTTACCCATTTTTGACTGTGTAATTTAAAATAGCCACTCTCTCCCTCCCCCAGCAGCCTGTGCCTTCGGTAATTACGTGAACAGCTCCAGTCTTCCTCAAACTGGCCCTATGTCTTCCTCAAACTGGCCCTATGTCTCCCAAGGAGGCAACACTGCTGTGTGAATGGTAGTGCCGCACCTCGGCACTCCATTCTTTCATCTGCCCCAGACCAGCTGTCTTCTATTTTTTCCAAAGCATTAAATGTTACTAGATTAAAGCCCAAAAATACTTCTGTATTTGCCTCAAAAGCTAAGATAAAAAGTAAACAAAAATAACTAAGGAAAAAGTTAACTCTATTTTAAAAATACTGCATTTCCACCAGATTGTTCATTTTTCTCTTGTGCAATGACATTTTCATTTTCTTTTACTTGATCTGACTTCTACCCAAGTTCATTCTAAAATAACAGGCCACTAAGCCTTTGAAACTTTTATCTGCAGCATTCAGGATCCATGGGGACAAATGGCAAAGTGGTAGACCGTGACAGGGCCACAGCTCGAGCCCACAGAAGCCGGCCAAGCTCTATGCCTTGGGCGGCATGCCTCAACCCTCTGTGCTAGGTCAGTAACTTTACACCATCTGGGTTGCCGCCTCAGGATATATGATTTACTAAACCCGCTGTGATCCCATGTGTGACTCTTCTCAAAGAATTTAATAGCAAATATACTGCTCTCCCTAAACATCAATAAATTCTAAACATTTTGATCCCCATGACCCAACTTGAGGATTCACACAATACCCACAAAGCCACAAAGCTTCTCTTCTATTTAAAAACAAAACACAAAAAACAAAACAAGCCAACACAGAACACCCTGTCATCTTTCAGGTACCATTAGATAATTCTAGAATTACTTTTATATGAATGAACACTTTTTGGGAAGGTAGAAATAAACTCAATGAGTGGACTTAAGAGTAACAGAGACTGGTTAACCTGATTTATATAGCAACAACCCATATTTGGCAACACTCAAAAGTACGAATGGTGTCCTATAAGAGGACAATGCCATGTCATAACAGAGGCAAAGACCGGACTGATGCAGCTGCAAGCCAAGGAACACCAGGGATTATCGGTCAACATAAGAAACAAGTAAAGGGCAAGAAAGGACTCTACCGAGAATCTCAGAGAGAGGATGGTCCTGTTGTCACCTTGATTTTGAACTTTTGGCCCCCAGAACTGTGAGAGAATACACTTACTTTGTTTTATGCCCTCCAGTTCGTAGTGCCTTGTTGAGGCAGCCCCAGGAAATGAGTACACACCATGAAGCGTACATGAAGCAGAGTGCCAGCAAGTCTTCTCTAGTTGTCCTTCTTCCACAGAACCCCAGGCTGCCAAACCAGAACACTCACAATCCAGTAGCATTCACTACATTTGCTCAATTCTCAGTTCTCCGTGATGAGATGAAACACAGGAGCAGTTAATCAATTTGCTTCTGAGAAAGTATTTTGTACTTCTGTTTGAAAGTGGGTGAGTGGCATTCTAGAAATATACACTTCAAACAACAACAGCTAATATACACTGAGTGCTCACCATGGACCAGGCACTCTTCTAAGAATTCATATGCATTAATTCATTTAATTAGTACCACAACCCTAAGAAATCTTATTACCTTTATTATATACAGTAAATAAGAAAACTGAAACAAGAAGAAATTTACTTGTCCAAGGTCACAGAGGTAGAAAGCAGCGGAACCATCCACCATTTGACACCCCCGGCAGCCTGACTCAAAAGTGTCTCTTCACTAGCGTGCAATAGTGTCTCTATCACTAGACGGAGTTTTGACCGTTCAGCTTATCCATGTTACTGTTTCTACTCAATGCCTTTCATCTTCCTCCATTCTTCCTGCCTTGTTCTCCATTACCCATTTTGGGCACGAGCCAAATTACCACTAGACAATGTAAGGGACCCATGCATAGCAGAGCTGAGTTCTTTGTGCAAATACTTTTCCTAGGGCAGAAAGGTTAAGTATTTTGATTTAAAAGGCCTCTTATTTCCATTGAATTATAGTAAACAAGGCTCCTATTTATGTCAAAAAAGCACTTAAGCAGAAAGGGTGACAATGTCAGCAAGCCTTCCTTTCACATACTTAATGTGCATGATCTCTAGTCAGGAGTTGGCTATGCAGTAGAGTAGTTTTCCCAACGATCCACAAGTGGAAGTGCTCTCTTCCTCTGTCTAAATCCCCTGAACATTTAGTGCTTCTCATGATGCTCGTCAGAAACCACCTTCTATTATAATTATTTGTCTTCATGTGTTACTTCCCTTTTTGCATTTTAAATTCCGGATATCAAAACTATATTGTATGTCTGTTTCCCTGCATCAACTTCCTTGGTGCTTGCATAAAGCAGGCCCTCAAAATACATTCAGTATATTCAATGAGTAACTGCATAAGCATATAATGATCATAATATCAAGCGCGTGTCTCTACTCTAATAATCTGCTAAATTCTACATAGATTGGTTATTCACTGAAAGCAACACAAAGAAAATTCACCTAAAAATATCAGTTCCTATCTGTTACCAAAGTCTAAATTAAATTTAACATTGAAAAGCAGAAAAGACAAACATTTACCTGTGCAGTAAGGTCCTGAGCCACCTTTAACCAAAGACAGGTTAAGAAAATACACAAAGAACCTATAATTTTGCAAAGATGAAGGAAGCACACACTTTGCTGAAGGTATTTCAGCAGCACATTTACAGAAAGGACTCGGCTCGGCTGCACACAGGTCCTTTACCTTTTCCGAGATGGTGAGGTGGCTTACTCAAAAAGGGGGCAATTTCTAAATACGTGTAATGCCTAGATTTTAGGTTTCCTAACTCTCAGACTTAAAATTCATGCACCTGGGCTGCATTTTGTTATTTTGGGGGAAATCGCTTTCTTTTACCTTTAGAACTGGATTCTAGTTCTGGCTCTTCTACAAAGTAATAGAGAAGAGCAACCATTAAGAATTTACAAAGCACACTTTTATATTATATTATTTCATTGTAGATAATAACCCTGTGACTTTGTTGAGAAAACAGAAGGTCCAAGATTTAGTTCATTCATTTAATAGGCGGTGGTTCTAGGACTCACATCCAGTTCCTTCTATCTCCAAACTCTGTGCTCTTTCTCTGTCCTTTGTGGCACCAATGGCTATCTGCCTACATAATGTCCATTCTCCTTCCTGATCTTGTGTGCGATAGTAACATCCCAGTGAAAAAGTACTTCACCTCTAAGATGGCCCTCAATGATGCCCACCTTGTTGCACTCACATCAACCTCTCCCACTGAGTGTGGGGTGGATCTAGTGACACTTCTAACAAAGAAAATAGGGCAAAAATGATGTGATGTCACTACCAAAATTAAGTTAAAAAAAGACTGGGGCTTCCGTCTTGGACCACCTTTTCCCACTCCCTTGTTCCCTCTGAGGGAAGCCACTTCCCATGCTGTGACCTGACCGGTGAAGAGGTCCTTGTGGCGAGGGACAGAGAAATTCTGGCCACCTGCCAGGAAGGAACTGAGGCCATCAGTCTCACAACCCATTAGGGACTGGTACCTGCCAACGATCACAGGAGTGAGCTTAGCGGTGGTTTCTCTCCCAGTCAAGTCTTCCCATGAAACCACAGCCCCAGAGGACACCTTGACTGTTGCCTTGTGAGAGGCTCCGAGAAAGAGGCACCCAGCTAAGCCTCTGTCCTGACCCACAGAAACTGAGATAATAAATGTGGTTTCAGCTTCTATGGTAGGATCATTTGTTATGCAACAACAGATAACTAACACCATTCCTCTGAAGACGGGGGCGCTACATGACCTGTGAGATGCCAGCAGAAGTCCAATGAATGGGGCGACTGGAATAGCTACTGCTTTCTAAACAGAAGGGGGTAAATGCGGCTGCCATGAGCTTTGGGCGCTTTTCTCTTCCCATTCTTCCTTCTGCGAATGCAGATTTGATGCCTGAGGTTGAGGCCATCACCTCATAACCATGACCGGAAAACCTGCATGCTAAGAAAGGCAGACAAAAAAGAGGGAAAGAACCTGAGTCTCTGATGGCACCGTGGAGCTGCCCTCCCAACACTGGACTGCCTTCCTCTTGACAGTTTGTTAAAGAAGAAAAAGAAATCGTCTCTGAGTCTTGTTATTTAGAGTTAAGGGCAAATACTAACTAATTTACTCCTTTTCCAGCTTTGGCTGCATGTTCAGTTTTTTCTGTGCAACTGGAGGTTCGTAACATCCTCCCCTTTACCCAGAACAGATGTGTTGAAGGGCTCTGCTCTCACAAAATGCCATATAAACATGAGGCGCTACTGCTATTTCATTTTAAGAACTTGAAATATTATTGGCATTTAATGACAAGACCAGGCATATCACTGACAATGAATACATATGCGTAAATAGTTTTAACTCTTAGCAATATTTTTAAAAACACAATGTACTAATAACTTTTTGAAAACTAAAATAAGTTATTTATAGGTAATTATTTTAATAATTACATCATAATAACGTGTTTTTATCTATATACCTCAACAATAAAACCAATACAGGGTTTTAAATCTACCTTGTGCTATATATATATATATATATATATATATTTGATGAAGTACTAGCTATGTTTTCAAAATAGTTCACAAAACATCTGATACACAACCCCAACATGTAGCAAATTAAACTCGACGCCTGCACTTCATTAGCCAGTTTCATCTATGCAACCGACAGGGCACTGTGCACGGAGTGACCTCACAGTGTGCCCTTGGCTGCTGCGATCACAGACACACTACCGCATGTTACCGGGAAGTATCACGGTGGCTGTGTTTTTGAACAACGGGGCAGGAAGTACGTCGCCCACCAAGGGAGATTTGAAACCCACCTCCTATCTCTGCGGCACACAGAAGACACTGATTACAGCAAAGAAAACCCAGATGGGCGTAGTCAGGCTAGCCACAGCCAGCAATCTGCAGAACAAACTCAAGAGAAGCAAAGCCACACTTAAAAATCCACAGATAAATCAAGCCTCTGGTCTATACTTAGGACTATATTTCAAGAGCATAAGTAAAGAGAAAGACACAGTTATGAGCCTACAGCAAAAAGTAGACATCTCTGCAGGTGCAAAAGCGTAGGGAGGTCCTACTCTGGACCAAAATTATTTCCATGTCCCCGCTGATTAAAGACTCTCACCGGGTCTCTCTACTGAGGAGAAGCCCGTGACTAATATCAAACCATTATATGACATAAACAATTTATCATATATAAAAACATGTAGAAAAGTATGGGACAGTCATAATCAGTTGTGGGTTTAAATGCTCTCAACAAATCCTTGAATTGTCTTCATAAAGCATCAGAATTATAATGATGCTAATAATATCTAACATTTATTGGATATTTACTATGTGCCAAGTTTTGTTCTAAGTCCTTTATGTGTACGAACTCTCTCGATCTCACAACAGCTCTGAGTTAAGTGTATTAGTATTTCTCCCAATTTATAGATCAAGAAACTAGTAACTTGTCCACAAAGTAGGAGGTGATACAGCTGTGGAGATGGCCTCGCTCTCAACTACTGCACTAAAAATACATCCAGATGTTATATGTTGACTAGAACAAGGACCCTTCGTGGCTAGTAGAGTCAAGCTATTATTCTCCAGTAAGCAGCCCCAGGTACAGAAGTTTAATTAACAAGACATTTAAATCTGAGTATGTTAGCCATGTGTTCTGGTTATCTACTGGTGAAATAAACTATCTCCAACTATCCCAAACTTAGTGGTTTAAAACTACAACAATCATTTTATTTTGCCCATAAGTTTGCAATCTGGGTAGGATGTGTCTTTGCTCCACACACTGTCAATCAGGGTGACTGAAAGGCTTATTGGGGCAAAGAGTGACTCCATGCTTGCAGACTATAACCATCTGAAATCTCAATCACTCACACAGTTAGTAGCCGGCTGTCAGGTAGACGGGGTCAGCTCGGGTGGTCAGCAAGCATACCTACCTGCACGTTTCCTCACAGCATGTGGAATGGATTCCAAGGTAAGCATCCCAAAACAATAAGGTAGAAGTATGTGGCATTTTTATGACTTAGCTTCAAAAGTCACATGGTATCACTAGTGATCAAGGCGTCAAGCCAGCTAAGGTTTAAAGAAGACACAGACCCCACCACTCAATGGAAAGAGTGCCGATGTCCTATGATAATACAGCTTCTGGTAGGAGATATGTGGTGGCAAATATGACCTGTCATAACAAGGCAATTACAGCTTTCCAAAAGCTAAGTATAATGAACAGACACAATAAATAAAAACATTAAAGTAATGTCAACAACATCCTAATTAAAAATTTTAATTATGAGTGATTTTAGAAATAAAATTTTCACTGCTTAAATTTCCTTCTATCATAGAGCTCTAAGACATTTCAATTTACAACTTAATTGTACGTGATCCAATTTCAACTTCCTGGGGACCAAATCTGAGGTTAAATCACCCTTCCGGTGGGAATCATTAGGGAAACAAGGACTGATATTATGAAACATCAGAATTTTTCTATCATTGTGTGAAACTGGAAAAATAAGAACTGTCATGCAGCCTGTCAAAGAGAAGAGTGACATTTTCAGTAACACCTACTACCTCTGAAACATTTTATCTTGCCCTAAAGAAGCACTGGGAATCAGAATCTCAGTGTGCTTTACCCAAGACGTCATGTCATTTGCAGCTCCTTCACTGAGAACACTAGAAAACAACTCCACCACTGTAATTCACGCGCCTCTGGTCAACGATCAGCACTAGTTACTGATTTCATCCTGATTACGAGGGCTCGGTATTTTTGTGACTAAAATTCAGGGCCATATTTTTTCATGCGCTGTGCACTTTTCACCACCCCTTGCATCCCTGAGAGATACAGGGCTGCAGCCCAAAATCCCTTCCCCCAAATGGCCTGAATCTTATCCACTACTTAACTCAATCAGAGATCTTGACTTCTGCACTCCCTCTCAGTGCACATCTGCAATCCGTGCAAAGAGATACACTCGTGTTAGCAAAATGCTTATCTGAAAATGATTTGGAGCCATATGGAAATTCTAAAAAGCTCAGAGGCACCATGTCAATGGAAAGAGATAATACACAAGCGCTCTCTCTGTCTAGGGTCTGTTTGGCAAATAAAGGGTTCGGCATGAATGTTTGAGCCTTCTGACCTAACAAAGGGTAAAAGCTTAAAAGGGGTCAGAAGAAGGTGAAATGAATTGGAGTAGAGCTGAACTTCTGATGTTTCCAGGAAATAATGAGGAATAAGGATCTAGGAGGCAAGATAGAAAGGTGGGCAGTGGCGGGAGAGGAGAAATATTCTTCATTGTCTCCCCTACCAGGCTAAGTTCTGTGAAAACAAAGGTAGCAATTGGTTTGTTCACTGTAATGCCTCCAGCACCTAGAACAGTACCTGACAGGTAGCAAATATGCAACCAGTACTTGGTGAATGAATGAGTGGTATTTATAGAGGGCAGTAATCCTCCAGATAAAATACAATGAGAGGTGGGAATCCGTGAGATTACTCTTTTGAGAGCAGACTGTATGCTTTGGACCTTTGCCCTCTAATCAACCTACTCGTTCTCTCTCCTTCCTCACAAGTCTCAGCCAGAGTAGGATGCTAACCTTCTCCCTGACCTGGAGACCTAGAGTGCAGAGCTGTGTCTCCCCATCACAGATGTAAAGGAATATGTGCCAAAATCTACCCACTGAGCACAAAAGGTCATTTTGCAGTCCAACTGCAAGTATCCCCACCTTCTGGAAGGGAACAGTACTAGGAGACTGGGCTTATTAATAGCATGCTAAGCTGACTTTTTATTTACAGGGCCAAAAGTCCATAGCATAGTCACCAAAGAGTGGCACTTACACATCTTCCACTCTCACTGGAGTCCACTGAAAAAGGGGAAAGGAAGAGGTTTTTTCTTCACTTAAAGATTTCTTCTTAGAAAATGCCCTATTTCAGCTCCCCTTTTCTCTGCCCGTCTTGACAACCACGGATGCTCTCAGGAATGCCCCGTCATTAGCCTGACACCAGCACAGCCTGTGAGATGGGTTTTATCTCTTCTTCATGCTCTTGGTGAATCTGCCTTATTTCCAAGCCTGCCTCAGTCACTAAATCCAAGTTACTTAACCCCAAGGCTCAGCTCCTGCGTTTATAAAACTAGAGAGCAGGAATAAATAAACTTAAGTCTCTCCTAGTGACAAATTCTTGAAATCAATAAGAAATGAAGAAAGGAGTCCAAATAATAATCTTTCTGACGGCGGAAAGAAACAATGGCGCTAGTTAATTCTTTCCTGTAATCCAAGCATGCCACTTCTTTCTTTGACCAATAATTAACCAAATCTTCACTATGCACTCACTATATGCAGAGCATTGTGCTCCTTCTCTGATGTTCCAGAACTTGCATTTAGGAAAAGTATCTGCCTGAATGTTCAGCCATGTTTTGGGAATTTCAGGTTCTTATTCCAAATGCTGATAAATTATATAACTTGTTCACTGAGCAGTTATTCAAGAGACTTAAAAAACTAAGGATACATTGATTAACTCTCAATAGAGAAAGATTGATTTGACTACTTTATAATGGAAGATGTTTAGTGTTTGATATTTGCTTAACTTTGTGAACTAGAATAATAGATAGACAAGCTAACTAGTAATCAGAACTTTCATCTACAAATGTTTCCCGATACTAGATGCCATCATAACTACCATTTGCTGAGCACTTCCCACAGACCAGTGCTTTATATTTTACCTTCAAAAGAGACCTCTAAGAAAGGTATTTAGTCCCACAGAATGGATGACAAAAGAAGTACCAAGATGTAAAAGATTGTACAGTGAGTCACAATTTCCTGACTCTAAAGCTGTGATTCCCAAAGGTCATGGGCAATTTTCTACCAACATTCTAATTTCCTAAATTTCTGTTCATCAGCTTCACAATTAAAATGCAAACTTATTCAATGGACAGTCTGTTCTTCGTTTATACTCTGAGTAGCTGGTTGCTGCACAGTATGGGAAGTTTTTACTGAATGAATGTAGTTTCTGCCTTGTTGATAGTATCAAATTTGAGAGTTGTCACAGTGAAGATCAGTGTGTCCTTGAGAGAGAGCCATGGCCATAGAAATTATCTTCCCCAAGCAATTAAAGGGGTGTCTGGTCTGGTCGCCTTCAGGGTTCGGAGGGAGACCCATCTGTTCTGCCCTTATGCAAATGGCCTGATAGCAAAATTATCTTCAGTTCCTCAAATGAATACATCTAAATAGGTTACTAATCATCATTAAACAGAAAATCTTTGTCTCACACTTAGAAACCTTTTTTAGAGGCCTAATAAGGTCAGTTTATAATACAATGTTTCTAAAGTTAAGCTTTAAATTGGCTTTAGAACAACAATAAACACTGCCACTAGACAAGAAATAAAAAACCCGGAAGATAGTATTTGTTAGTGGGAGATGAAATCCCTGGCTCCAACACAACCTGGCTGATGGCACCAAAACCTTTAATGGAATTTTAGTTACAACCAGAGAAATAAATACAATCAGCTCTATTGATTGTTCCAATGTGGGAGGTAGGGAAGAAAAGTACAAATGATTTAAAAGGAATTACAAATTCCAAGGGAAAATGATAAAACTGCAAATATTACAGTTAGATGTTGTTTGGTACAACTTCACAGAATGAAAATAAGTGGGGGCCTTACTGCTGGTTCTGAGATCATTATATTATGCCTATTCCAGATTAGCAACGTACCAATATAGAGGGTGGGGCAAAAGTAGGTCTACAGTTGTTCATATGCAAAATAACACAATAATTATTAAATAATAATACAAGAAGCCTGGCTGGTGTGGTTCAGTGGATTGGGTGCGGGCCTGCAAGCTGAAAGGTCGCCGCTTGGTTCCCACTCAGGGTACCTGACTGGGTTGCAGGCCAGGTCCCCAGTCGGGGGCGTGTGAGAGGCAACTGATTGATGTATCTCTCACACATCCACATTTCTCTCCCTCTCCTTCTCTCTCCCACCCCCTCTTTCTAAAAATAAACAAATAAAATCTTTTAAATAAAAAAGAAAGAATAGCTATGTGTCTTGCATACTCACAAACGTAAACCTACATTTTCCCCCCACACTGTATTTCATTAAAAGGCATGGCCCATGTCAAGGATGAAGTAAATACTGCCTCAAATTTCTAAAAAGTCAGAAACCTAGGAAGATGGGATTTGTCTTGAATATCTGGGGAAAGATTGTTAAAGCTGTAAAAATAATGTATTTAACATTTACTAGGTTGTAGTCGGGGCCAAGTTTGAAAATACAGAGGTAATCAATAAAACCTACTAACACGAAGGAACTCATCTACCACTGGGAAGGACAGGAAGAAAAAGGAAGCTAACGAATGTTGAGTATTCTGTATACCAAGCATTATACTAGCAGCTTTGCAGCCAAGGGTTCATTGTACACAACAACCTGGGCAATTATTCCCATGTCACATTATTTTCTCAGTATTTTTTTAATAAAAGAAAGCTTACTTAGAAAGTCACAGAAGGAGAAGTGAGCCATAAAAGAAATGGGTTCAGGAAACCAGTAACAGAGGCACAAGAAGGGCCCTTGGAGCACAGGAAAAAGAGAGAGAGAGGTAAAGGTAACACACCTGGGAGGAGGGAGCGGAGACAGGAAACGTGCAGGCATTTTCCCAGCATTACTGGCATCTTACATGGAGTCCACCAAAGCTTAGGAAAAAATGTGCATCTTGCCTAGGATCATGCTATAATGTAGCTCAACTGGGACCTGAAGCCATTACCCCTGTTCTTTCCACCACTCAGACAAACGTACATACAGCAGGCCGGAAGGCAAGCACTGCTTAAAAGACAAACCCCATTCCTGAATAATCAGCTTCTTACTTACGTGGGCTGTACAAGAAATCTGCCATAGAAAGAAATTGATTAGGAATCATTAGATATATGGCTTCTATTCGAAATGAGGGAGAACAAGGCATTGTCACAACTGACAGGGGAAGAAAATAAAATTCTTCCACCTAGGCAAGTGAGGGGAAATAAATGATTTTATAGGAAGGGTCAAAGTAAAATATGGAAATATTAGTCAAAGTGCTTCATTAATTTCTGTAAGTAATTATTATTTTTGAATGAACGAGTACAGGAAAGCATGAAGACAACTTGGGCACAACCACCTTTTTCAATAGTGAGCAACATACTCACAAATTCATACTGTGAGGGCCAGATGACTTATTAATAGCAATGTTGAAATACAGCCAGTTGGATATTAATGGTAATACAAAAGCTGTGCAAAAACAATTTAATTCAACCCCAAAATATACTTAGGGATAATAAGTACATTTGAATCAATGTTAATGACGTCAATGAGAACACTGGTGTTTGTCAACCTGAACCACTTTTTAACTCTCTAGAAAGTATTCCGCCTCAGCCCATCTCAATTGGATTCCAGATTAACGGAGCTCTCTGCCTCAATTCCAGCTGCTTCATGGAAGAGAAAGTGCTTTCACAGAACAGGACACATTCAAACACCTCTCAAAATATGACTTAAATAGACAGAAATTTCATGGTACTTTTAACCACCTTCAGATTGCCAAGAATGTTGTGGGTATGTTTTATTTCACAGGCACAAGTTGCACTTGGTTGAATCTTGAATCCCACTCAATACTAAGCACTGTGGTTTGCTAATGCAGATATTCAAGGACAACTGCAAAAACGTAAAGCATCACTCACGTTGATCAAAATCTGCACATCTCTTCTAAAACTGCATTTATTCTCAGTGTGCTGCGCGATTCCTAAAGAAGCAATCATTCTATTGACTGTAAGACAGTTCAGCAACAGAACATGTGTAAATAAGCAGGCTGCATTCTGCAACCACACTCCTCACTGGAAGCTTAACACCTGCACCCTAAACAATAATTTTAAGGTGTGGAAAAATAAAGCTCTGTTTCTGGTTAGCTTTTTACTGTAAGTTCAATTTCAGTCTGTCAATTTAGAGAGAAGCACAACCAAGCAGGTAGTTGACTCGGAGACCTTTAAACACCAACACATCCCGATTAAAACAACTTGGTAAACGTATTCAACAAATGCTTAAGATAAGACATCTATAACTAACTAACTAGACCTGCCACGCGTCTACAGAACACTCCACCTGACAACAGAACATACAGTCTTCTCCCGTGCACACAGAACATGGTCCCGGACAGACCATACGGTAAAGCTAAAAATCAATAATAAAGACATTTAGAAAAATCACAACTATGCAGAATGTCAAAAAACACACTTCTAAATAACCAATAGGTCAAAAAAGCGATGACAAGGGAAACAAGAAAATACATTGAAATAAATTAAAATTAAAATACAACATACCCAAACTTACAAGATGCAGCAATATCAGTACTTAGAGGAACATTTATAGCTGAAAACATCTACGTCAAAAAGAAGAAACACCTCTAGTCAAGAACCTAACCTCCCATTATAAGACACTGGAAAAAAAGCAAACTATACCTATGGCAAGCAGAAGGAAGGAAATAATAAAGATTAGAGCAAAAATTAATAAAATAAAAAGTAGTAAAAATAAAATAGAGAAAAATCAACAAAATCAAAGGTGGATGTTTAAAAAGATCAACAAAATTGACAAACTTTTGCTAGATTGACCAAGGGGGAAAAACAACTCAAATTACTAAAAATCAGGAATAAAAGAGAGGGCATTACTTCCAGTCTTATAAAAATAAAAGGAATTATAAAGAAACACTATAAAAACCTATATGCCAACAAGACAGACAATCTAGATGAAATGGATACATTCTTAGAAATATACAAACTACCAAAACTGATTAACAAGAAATAATGCCAGGTGGTGAAAGACAAATACCACATGATCTCACCTATAAGTGGAACCTAATAAACCAACCAAACAAGCAAGCAAAATAGAACCAGGGACATTGAAATAAAGAAGAAACTGACAGTAACCAGAGGGGAGCGGGGAGTAACGGGGAAAGAAGGGGAAGGGTCGTCAAGGAACATGTATAAAGAACCGGTGGACAAGGCCAGAGGAGTAGGAATAAGGGGGGGTTGGGGGGGGTGGGGCGGGGGAAAGTGGTAGTGGGAAAATGGAGACAACTGTACTTGAACAAAAAAAGAAAAAATATAATTTGAAAAAAATCTGAATCAACCTAAAACAAGTACACAGATTGTATCAGTGATTTTAAAACCTCCCACAATGAAAAACCCAGGCCCAAATGGCTTCACTAGTGAATTTTATCAGACATTTAAAAAAGAGTTAATACCAATTCTTCACAAACTCTTGCCAAAAGTCGAAAAGGAGAGAAGACTTCTTCACACATTTTATCATCACTGTGACATCAAAGCCAGACAAGTTAAAAAATGAAAACTATGGTCTAATATCCCTTATGAATATACAATAGATGCAAATTCTCAACAGAACATTAGCAAACAGGACCTAGGATCACATGAAAAAGACGGTATACCATGACCAAGTGAGATTTATCTCAGAAATGCAATGTTGATACGATATCTAAAAACCAATTAACATAATACACCGTTTAATAGAATAAAGGACAAAACCACCTGATGATCTCAATAGATGCAGAAAAGTATGTGATAAAATAAAATACCCTTCATGATAAAAACACTCAACAAACTAGGAACAGAGAGAAATTTCTCAACGTAGTGAAGCACATCTACAAAAACCCAGAGCTAACAACAGACATAGTGGTGAAAGGCAGGATGCTTTCACCCACAGATCAGAACAGAAGCAAGACAAGCATCGTGCTCTCGTGAATTCCGTTCAGCACTGTACTAGATAGAGTTTCTGAGCAGGGCAATTAGGCAGGAAAACGAGATCAACGTCATCCAGACAGGAAAGGAAAATGTAAACTCCCTATTTATGGATAACACAGTCTCATACACAGAAAACCCTAAGAAATCCATCTAAAAAACTATTAGAACTAATAAGTGAATTCAGCAAGGTGACAGTACAAGATAAAACAAGTTCAATTGCATTTCTACGCACTTGCAATGGACGATCTGAAAATGAAATTAGGAAAACAACTCCACTAACAATAACATCAAAAAATAAATTACTGAGAAATAAATTTAACAAAAATTGTATAAAATTTATACTTCAAAACCAGAGAACACTGTAGAAAAAGTGAAAGAAACCAAAATAAATGGAGAGTCTGTTCACGAATCAGAAGACTTAATAGTGTTAAGATGGCAATACTCTCAAAATGTGTATCTTCCTAATATGTCTAGCCAACAACTACTCTCAGCCACCCCCGCATTCTTTAAGAACGCCACCCTTCTGGAGAGACTTCCATCAGTTATGGACGAGCATCTGAACTCTGCCCTCCCATAAATTCCACGACAGCTTTGCACACACACAGACTGGTCTGCTGCCTCACCCGCAGCAGTTCAGTAAAGGTTATTTTAAAATTTAGAAGAACACTTCAACGTCAGACAGTCCGTCCAAACACTGTTGAAAGAATTTGTTCCAACTCTTCTGGCTTGTAAATTTTGGATATTCTGGCCTAGACTTTGAATGTTGCCTAAGCTCATAGTGTAGGGTTGCCAGACTTAGCAAATACAAACAGTACAACACCAAGATGCCAGGTTCAATTTTAATTTTAGACAAATAACAAATAATACGTTAGTATCAGAATGTCCCGTGCAATATTTCAGGTATATTTGTAATTTTTTAATAATGCATGGGACATCCTTATACTAACACATCATTTGTAATGTATCTGAAATTCAGATTTGACTGGATGTCCGGTATGTTATCTGTCAACTTTGCCCTAGAGGATAGAAATCAGACCCCCCCGTATTTCCATCCTCACTTAGTCCTGATGTCACATTGCCTAAACTGCATTTTTTGTAGAGCTGCTTCCTGGCTAATGCAATCTATCCCTCTCTTACTCTCCTTGCTTATCCTAGCTCTGTTCCTACTAGAGATTTTTGAAATGCGTTCTGATTACCTCTTCAGATTTTGTTCTAGCTCAGCTCTTTGCTTGAAAAGAGCCAAGTCTCCACCAGTGGGTCGCAACATAAACTATTCTGAGGCCTTGTGTGCTATCTAAATTCTCTTCCACAAGCTCCAGGAGTGAAATAGAAGGGAAAAAAATAGTAATCAAAATACATCTGCAGTCATGGAATGAGGAGACGCAGCAGATGCAAGGCAGTAAATATTTTCTGTAAGACCCTGGTGCTGGAGAGCACAGTTCCGTACATTCATCCATGTCTACCAGAGGTCGCAAGCTCGCTGACCCAGATACACTTCATTTAACCCACACAGTATAATCGTCAGTATAATCGTCTATAGTGTTTTCTATAATTTTCAATTAATTGAAACTTAATAATCAGGACACTACCTTAAAACTCTCTCTGTGGTTTTCTTGAAAAATAAGACTCATCAACTCTGGGCCTGCATTCCTATCTGATAAGCAGAGACTGGGGCTTAAAGACCCCCAGAACCCCAAAGACCCTACCACTCACCACGGTTTCACCTGCATCCTGCTACACATACAGGTGCCTTGGAGTCTGTGACCCTCTCGTATACACCCTTCACTTTCACACGTCCGTTCCCTGGTTCCTACTCCCTATCTGCAGAAGCTTCCTGAGCTAATCAGGCATGTCACACCTGGCAGATCCTGCCTTCCACTGTCCCTGTGAGTCACTTGTACAGCATCCTACCTGGTCAGAAGATTTGTTCACCCAGATGTAAAATAAAGCTGGATTCCACACAAGATTTAGAGTGTTGCCCATGAGACAAGGACAAAACATCCTGAGGACAACGTGTACCAACTTACAAACCAAGAGGGAAACGTGAGGTTTAGAAGCCTGTAAGCACGGCACACCACATGAGCAGTGCTACGGCGCAAACTCAGTGGAGCACACAGTGCTTCCGCTGTGACTGGAGCAATGACAAATGCAACCACTGCTCCGTCACCCAAAGAACTGCAGCACAACTGTTTTTTCCTGCTCAAAACACAGTGTCTGTCAATTGTGCCTCTGTCAGAAATTGAAGACCACCGAAGTAACGCATTGAAATCAGCAAATCTTCATGTTGAAATTTCCTGCCCTGCATGTTACAAAGAATGTCAGACACCACCTCCAATAATCACGACAGAATAATTACTAAACACTGCGCAGCAGTAACGGAGCAGACGGGAATACAGACTCCTAGTGCACGTGGTACATCATCTCAGTTATTCGGCACACTCCCTAAACTTGAACTTCGCAAACATACTGTTACCCCAGGAGCTTAACTGAAGGTGACACTGGCCTTTCTCACAAATCAATTCACACAACAAAGCAAATAAAATCCCCTAACTGGTTTAAATAAATAATTATTGTCTTTAATTATAACAGCCATATATGATTAATTGGGTTCATGATTCAGGACATAGTATGTGTATTCATTTTCTTTTCTCATTTTTAGAAAGGCATGCAATCATCTGTAAGAGAACCCAGACATACCCTTTTCCTGTAAAATGGTACCAGACTCACGGTTTTCTACTTTCCTTTTCTTTAGTATTTTCTTTTGCCTTTCCATTTTTCCCTTCCTTTTCTTTTAATATTTAACTTTAGAGGCTTCTCTAAAGCAAAATGTCCTTTGTTCCTATCAGGGTTAAATCAAAGTTACAAATGGCCTTTGCCACCAAGGAAGGCTACCTGAGGGAGAGGAGTCAGTCACCCTCATGCCTCTGCCCTGTTCCTCAGCACCTTGACCTCTTTCTCCCATTTGCTTTCTGCTCTCCCGGACTGAGTCCAGGGCGGCGTCTGGTCCCTCTGCAGGACGACACACGTGTCCCAGTGTGCATGCAGCCCTCGTCTGCAAAGGTGGCACCTGCTTCCTTTCCCCCCTAAGCAACGGCGCTCAAACCTTCCTCGTGCAACCTCAAGTAAAATTCTCAGTGGCAACCCCATCTTGCAGTAATTTAGACATCATCTCCCCCGCTTCCTCCCTGCCCCAACCTCAACAATAGCGATCTGCTTAACAGTGTTACATTCTGAGCAGCAAATGGTGGCAAAAGAGAAAAATAAACACGCTGCACTTCGAGCGATGTTGTGTTCTTTACAGTCGTGCTAATTCCATTAGCTTCCCGAATATGTAATGTTCTACTACTAATTCTGTAAATAAAGACTGAAATCTCGAAAATAATGATTCCTATCATTTCTTCCTCTTTTCCTCATCTATTTTAGAATGAAAATATCAAGAGAGAGAAGATGTTCGTTAGTTTCCTGAGGCTGCTATAACAAATTACCACAAACTTGGCAGCCTACAACAACAGAAATGTATTCTCTCACAGGCTGGAGCTCCAGAAGGTCGAAACCCGGCAGAGCCACATTCCTCACCTCCTGGAGCTCTGGGGGAGAGTCTGCTCTTGCTTCTTCCAGCTCCGAGGGGCCCTGGCATTGCTGGGCTTGGGGCTGTATCATTCCAGTCACTGCCTCCATCTTCACATCACCTTCCTCTCTGTTTGTGTGGCTTCCCTCTGCGCTCTCTTATATAGATGGCAAATAGGGCCCACCTGGGTAATCCAGGGTAATCTCCCCATCTCAAGATCCTTAATTTCGTCACATCAACAAAGGCCTTTTATCTGAATAGAGTAACATTTACAAATTACAGGAATTAGGACTTGATATCTTTGGGTGGCCATTCTTTATCCTACTATAAGGTGAGTAAAGTACTACACGTAAAATGTCTCAATTGGCTGAAAAGCACTAGCCAGCCATATGCTATCTTTCAATTAAAGAGCGTATTGCAGATTCTACATTCTTATGAATATAAACAAGCACCAGTTGTAACAGTCACCCTCAGCGTTTAGGAGCTGAAAAATTCCAGACACTGAAACTGCAAAATCACCTGGATGGCAACGTATTGGACTAAATTATGAAATAACTCAACGGGCAAAGCTACACCTCCTCTCAGAACCCGACGAGGACCCAGTCTGGAGGGCACTCCGTGAATAGGACAGAGCTCTGTTATTACAAAACCAGCAAGCCTTGTTTTGGAGAGGACAGTTTAACATGTTGAAACCTGATCCACCTACAACACTCCAGGTGGACGAAAATAAAAGAAAAAGGGAGGTAACAAAATATCCTTTCTGGGACACCACACGAAAACCCACGAGTTAAACACTGAGCACTGCATGACAGTGAAGACCACGACAAACATATCTTTTAAGCTTGAAGGGAAAAAATAAGAGTATTATGGAGTTGGGAATGGAATTCATTCTGAAGAAAATTGAGGGATATATAGTATATGACTAATTTGGTCAAGCTTCATTTAAGATAGGACAAAATCAGAAACATTTGAAATGTGTGCATCCCAGAAAGAGAGAGGAATTCAATAAATTATCAAAGGGTTGACAGCAATGGAATCAAAGCTCTCTTCGAGTGAGACCATGAGAGCATTTCTGAAAGGTCATAAACTAGCTTTGTTGCATTAACTTAAAAGAAGACAATAAAATATCGATTTCTTTTCATCACTGTGGACAGAAAATATAAAAGTAAGAAGTTTTACTCTTTTTATGACGATCTGATCAAAGCAGCCTTATCATAAATAGGTGCTGCAGAGATATTGTTCAGCCCACCTGGAAAGTTTACCTAACAACTTGTTGCTCATTCTCCTTCATAAAATTCAAATACTTCAGAAAACAAACTCCAATATTTCATTAAATGTCCAGCCCTCCTTCTATACCTAATCTGAATTTGCAGCCTAGAGAGAAGGTGGTCTGGTGAAAATATCTTTCAGCCGTCATAGATATAATGTTGACAATTCAAAAACATGATCTGAAAAGTTCCAAAACAGAATGACAGTAAGAGAATTACCAGAAATTCACTACAATGATAACATTACAGGACATTCATTGACTGCTTCCTATCAGGCACTGTGCTAAGCACTTAACTGATTTAAGTTCTCACAAGAATCTTAAGAGGAAGCTACTATTTTCATGGAAATTTTGCAGCAAAGGAAAATGAAGTGAAGGTCTCAAGACTGGCAATAGCTGAGCCAGGATTCAAGCACAGAGAGCCTACGTCCAGAGTGGAGCTCACATCTATTACTGCTGCGGAGTACCAACTGCTTCCAAGGGATCTCACACTTATGAGATACTCTTCCCAACCTCCCTGGGAGGAATTTACTTAGCTGAGAAAGTACCCAGCTAAGAAAATTGCCAAACAAGAAGATAATCTAACTTACCATGGTCACACAGTTAGTAAATGGTAGACCAGCATGTCAACACAGCAAAGAAAATTCTAAAGGCAGCATACCTGACAAGTATGCCAACTGTCAAGACCAGTGACTTACGCCATCTTTAATAAGACTTTCTCTGAACAAGCACAGAAGGGGAACCCAGTCATCTAATCTGCCTGCTGAAGGATGCCTACCTGAAACCTCCACCTCCCTTGACTTCTAAGCATAATACCCCTATGCCAGTTCCCCAGCTTTTCAAAGGAGAGGATTAGATAGCATCGCCACTTTTAATATATTTTA
>VMDR010005997.1:0-47921 GCA_007922815.1 Macrotus californicus
ACATGTAATGGTAGCCTATTTCCCTTAAAAATAGCAATAAAAATAATCACCTTTTGTATTAATCACCTTTTCTATTTTTCAGAGTTTTAGAATTGCTCTGAGATTTTTTTAAAAATTTAAACATATGTAGGGTCATCAAAGAACATGTGTAAAGGACACATGGACAAAGCCAAAGGGGGTGGGTTTGAGGATGGGAGGTGGGAATGGGTGGGTCAGGGTGCATGGTGGGGTGAAAACGGAGACAACTGTACTTGAACAACAACAAATAAATAAATAAACAAACAAATAAATAAGTAGATAGATAAATTTATATATACAGTTCTGGATAGGAGGACGATCTGTCACCCACTGATGGCCAGGGTGGATTCAGTTGCTCTGGTATCACTCCTTCCACCTGCTCCACACACATCCCCTGAAGCTGCGTGAAGAGGGTGAACTTGCCCCACAGATACAGGAGGACTGTTCTAAGTGAAGAGCGCAGGAGTAGATGCCCCCGAGCTAGGTCCTCCACACTCACTCTCAAGGTCCATTTGCAGGAGATGGCAGGGTAGGGAAGCTTCGTCACCCCTAGACACATCCACCTGAGGGACTGCATGTGGCAGTCTGCCTTTTTTTTAATTTTAAAAAATGTACTGTAGTTCTATTTTTGTCTTATTACTTGGGCATTCCATGATTTTCTGGAGAGAGAATTTAAGGGTACTAACCAAAAATATACAAGAAGTAATAAACATATTCAGTAAACTGGCAGCATAAGAAATTATGAACACTATTCCTAGAGGCTCTTAAGTAGAAAACACAGTATAATTCTCTTCGTGGGATGATTGAACACAATGGCCCACCAGACTCCTGGGCATCCATTTACCTGGGGAGACAAGAAGTAAACCCCTTAGGGCTTAGTTAACTCAGGCCTTCAATAAGAAAACCATGGCCCATTGTGGTGTGGCCCACAGGTTGTGACCCTAATACGTCTTGAAAAGATTTCATTTGTCCACATACAACATGAATGTGAGTGCACAGAGAGGCCTGGGAGGAGGGTCACGGCCAACAGAGGTCACTTCAGGGAGGGAGGTGGGACTGGAGACGGTGTTGCTGGGACTGTCACTTACGACTTACACATCCCTCTGTTATTTGAACTTGTACTAAAATGTATTCACGTGTTGTCTATGTAATTAGTTTAAACAATAAAGAGAAGAAAACGATCGCCCAGGCCAAAAAGTCACCGCAATAACAGCTGATAGCCAGGTGCGCAGTGGACACCTGGATGAACGGAAGAACGAGCAGGAGGGAGAGTGTACAGGCGGGACCGCTGCTGTGGGGCTGTGGGAGCAAGCTGGGCTCACACCCACAGGGGGCCCAGCTCACAGGCCAGTCGAGGCAGGCACCCCGAGGAGGCGGCGCTCTGTCTGGGTCTGGGTGAGGAGGAGCCAGCCTTTTAGAGGAGGGGACATGTCTGCCAAGAGGGACTGATATTAGGAAAGTGTTATACAAACCATGAGAGAAATGCCTTCAAAAGCGAATAACCAACCCACATCAAATGCCAGAGAAAGTAAAACAACGAAAGGCAGCAAGAGTCCCCCTGCATTTCCTATCCAGGAAGAAATGGGCTGCCTTAGCGAGAACAGTTTCTGTAGAATCGGGGTGGAAGTCAGGCCGCAATGGGGTGGAAAGAAAATGAAAAGCAAGAGAAAGAAAACAGATGCAGAGTACTCTCCCAAGTAAAGCAACAGTGGGAGAAAGAGGCTGTGTTGTTCGGAGAGATGACGAAGGGCTTCTGGGGGTTCTCGTCGGAGGAGATGAAAGTTGGAGGGAAAGGCTATCAGAGCTGTTGGAGGAGAGAGGGCCACCTAGAGAGCAGGGTGGTCATTCTCCGCCTGTTTCACCAGCCAGGGAGCTGACGGTCAGCTTAGGGAGGCGGTGCTGAGGGAAGAGGAAGCTGGGCAGCTCCCGGGCGAGGGAGGCATGTGGTCACTGGCCGGACAAGGGCTATGAAGGCTCAGAGAGGACAGAAGAGGGAGCTGAGGGGGCTCATGGAGGGGCCATGGGGAGCGTTAGTCTGCAGATGGTAGGAGTGTGTTTTCCTGATAGTCCACCACGGCCTGTGTGAAGATGAGAAAAGCGAGAGCCTGAGTCAGCCGAGGGCTGAAGGTCAGCAGCGGAGATGCAGCAAGTAGGGTGAGGGGAAGGGAATGGCTGGCGCCGGTCAGTGAGAGCTGCTGAGATGGAGTCTTGCAGGACCTGGAGTGTGGAAAGAAAATGGAGGGGTGGGCGAACAAAGACAATAGAGTGAGGGAGGGTAAGGGATGTGGTCAGACAACTGAATATTAAAATTTAGTAGAGGTCTGATAAGACAGACTGGTCACAGAGCCTTAATTAATTAAAATTAGTGTCATCTGCATATAACAGAAGACCCCCCCAAAATAAAAAGTTTATTTTTTTCACTAAAAAGAAGCCCAGAGGAAGGCAATCTCCAATTCTTTTGTGGCTGTGCAGTCATCAGTGGTCCAGGCTTCATCTATTTTTCTATCCTGTCATCTTAGTACATGGCTTTTAGCCTCAAGGTTTACCTTATGATCTAAAATGGCTGCTGTGCACCAACCATCACATCCATATTTCAAGCAGCAGCACAAAAGAAAAAGGAAAGATCAAAAGGCTATACCTGCTAGCTGGACCAGCCTTCTTTAGAGAGCCTTCCAGGAAGCCCCTCCCAAAACATTCATTTCATTTTTTTGTCCAGAAGCTAGTCATCACACCCAGCAGCAAGGAAGCCTGGGAAAAGTCATTTTTAATTCAAGGAGTCAACGATCAAGACTAAAATCAGAGCTATATCACTGAAGAAGAAGGTGATGCTGTGCCCGCAGTCTTGGGCGCAGATACCAAGCCAATTCTGATGTAAAGTCACAGCATTGCTTTCCAAAATTTGCAGAATAGAATCCGCTGACTCTGGCGCTTCCCTGGAAGCTGCTGTCCCAGCTACAGAGGGAGTTTGCCAACAAGCCCAGATAGTTCCCACTAGCACTTTAGGGGAGGGAGCCCTCACTGTGATTTCCAGTGCGGCCATCCAGAAGAGTCTCTCTCTTTAGCTGCCGAAAAATAAGGCACATCACATTATTTTTTCAGTCTGGTTTTAGGCCGGAGCAAATATTGTATTTCGGGTCCAAGGATTCGAAGTCAGGGTGCTGGGGTCACAATGAGAAGTCAGTGCCTTCCTCACGAATGCACCGGGATCCGGCTGCTTCTGACACCATGCACGCCACCCACGTCAGACAATGTGCTGAATTCTCCCACTGTCTTTGTCCCTGTGCACACATTGCTTATTTTGAAGTTCCATTTGTCCCTGAGCCAGTGAGGAGACACAGACTGAGAGAGTGGATTCAAGAAGGCAAAGATTGAAAGATGCCGTAATTCCTCCTTCTCGGCAAACGTAGCTTTCTACACACAGTAACATCTCTGGGGACTTGAGGAAGGGCCTCTCTACCATCGGCTGGGGCTCCCACTTGCTACCCATGTCCCTGAGCCCTTCAGAGAATACAGGGTTCCTGGGCATAGACTCCTCGAAATTGGGGGACTAGTGAGGCTTGACTTGACAGCTTGAGCCCTCTCCCACGTTAAATGAGCCACACCTTTCTCAGCGACTAAACCTGGCTATTCTTCTGTGTCCTGTGGATAAATTAATAACTTACCTTAGATAAAATTTTTAAAAATGTTTGAAAAACTTAACTCTCTTCCTTCAGTTACGGCAAGTAATACAAGTCACTTGGCACTACAGTTATTTTATATCTTGTCTTTCTATTTGACTTTCCACTCATTCGCATTTATAGGAATTAACTTATGTAAGGTGTTATAAACTAATTAGTCCACATGAATGTGCATTATAGGACCTGGTAGCGGTGCCACTGGTACCTACCTGTTAAATGAGTTCATGGCAAAGTTCCCTTGTAAGGCATCTTCTCCCACAGTCCCTGGTGCCTCAAAGTCATGCCCATATCTTTGAAAGATTTTCATCTGAGTTCGATGATCAAGGTGAGGTCATGTTTCTCAAACCTGCAGAGAAGGCAGGATGGTAGTTGGAGTGTTGGAGCTTCAAACACACAGCTCAAACTTTCCTGGGCAATTTCCAGCGTCTGTCACACAAATGCTGGCCCCTGTGGCTGCTGCGGGGAAGGCATCGGTAAACAGACTCTTTGGCTCTGGGGGCTGTGTTCCTGTCCTGCCTACAGTCATTCCGAATCACAGGCTCCTCCAACTCCTTATTACCGTACGGACACAGTGGAGATGAGACAAACTATGAGATCTGTATGAAAAATTTAAATCTAATTTGTATTAGAGCCAGCAGTTCTTAATAATTTCTTCTTAAATAAAACCTTCTTTTGAAAGAGCTCACGATATGTCCATGAGTGAATCACATGAGTCCCTGCACCCTTTATGACCCTCTTTCAAGAAACAATAGAACACATTGAAATCGATTTTTAAAAGTTGTTTTATACTATTTTTTAGCCCTGGGATAGAAAAGTTGAAAAAAGGAGCAACTTGCTTTTCAACAAAGTAAAAGAAAAAAACTTTTTTGCTGTCTTCCACTTTGAAATAGCCCCTGAGACTGGAGCCGGGTTTTTAGGGCATATTAGTGTGGGTGGGTCTCTGTGACTCCTTCCCAAGGACAGACACACTAAGGGCCAGTGGGAGCTCAGATCCGGAAACCCCCAGAACAAGCCTCTGTAGCAAGCACCTAGGACCACCCCCCCACCTCCTTCCTTCTCTCCCTCATTTACTGATCACATCCTAGAAGTAGGGATGAAAAGATCTTTAAGAGCAGACCCTGCCCTTCAGGAAATGGCCGACTAATGAGGGAGAGGTAAGCAGGACTCACACACCTAGGCAGCTGCCATCTCTCTGTTGTGCAACAAGTGAGCCCGGGGTAATGGAGCCAGACCTAGGGTCCCTGGGCCCCTGGGCAGGTCACTCTTGACTCCCCTTCCCAGGGCTGCTGTCAGTACCGCTACACGTTCCTACCAACGGTCACTGGACACCGTGTAGCACAGATGCTCCCTTCACGGTTAAAGAGACTCCAGTCTCCTGCCGGGCGTCAGTCTTGCTCTGCATAGCCGACAAAGCTGGAGACTACAAAACCCTGCCCCCAAAGCCTCCTGTGTGGTGGGAAGGAAGTGATTGACCATTTGTCACCAGTAAGCAGGACAAGAGGTCAAGGGCAAAGTATTCTCGAAGCAAAGAGGTGAGTAGATGAAGCAGATACAGTGAGTGTGCTGGGGACACAGCATGCCAGACATACCCTGCCAGACCCCTGAGAAGTAAACCGGATAAAACGGGGCCCCCAAAACTTTGTTTTAATTTGAATCTTCTTTCAGAAGGAGAAACATAGCACACACAGCAAAAATAATCAAATAAAGCCTATCTTAATATACATTGAAATGCAGTTTTTAACAGAATTTAGTGAGGGCTAAAAGTGTCTTGCTTCTCAGGAAGAACTAAAGGAAAACTGTGAGTTTATGTGCTTTATTTTGGTTTCAGAGGCATAGCTTTTGCTTGTCTGATTTTTTAAAAAGAATAATAAATAACAGTTGGCAACAGAAAAAGTCAGCACTACTCTGCCCAGCAGTCAGGTTCTCAAACAGTCCTTAGTAACCCTCAAAAACCCAACACAAAAAGTACCTCCATTAGGAAAAGAAGAGAAAAAAACGGGCTACCACTACCAAGCCTCCACATTTTTGCAGAAGGTCAGCATTCAGGAGAAGCTGCCTTGCCTGGCCTACATCAGCTGGCGGGGAATTTGTAATTCAGGTTCAAAACAAAACAGAGTGGGCCTTGTTCTGACATTTGCCTGATAACATCCCAGGAAAACTCTAGAGCTGGCAAGACAGAAAAGCAGATAATGGCCCATGCTGTCATTGAGTTCAAAAAGCACTGTGATTTTTGTTTTAAACGAGCATCTTCGGTTTCCGTGCACATGGTTTGTAACTGCAGCTCAAAAATTTCCACTGCTCTCCCCCTGAGAACACACACTGTTCCGCGGACAGTGCTCGATGCCACCACACGTGTCAGCTGCCCTGGAGACACTGCAGAGCCACTGCCAGCTGCCACGCACGCCGCCGAGTCAGACGCAGTCAGCAGACCATTTACCCATTGGACCACCACTCCCATCCAAGACTTACTCTCTGTTTCTCCTTTCCCTGTAAAATGAGGACAAATTCCTCAGATTGGCAATCCAAGTCTTATGAGCACGATGGGCCTTTCTAGGGTAGTAAGAATATTTTACTTTTATCAAGTGCTTTAAAGACAACAAAATGTACATTTCACATATAATATTTAATCCTCTAAACAATGCTTTGAAGAAGCTGTTGGCACCCCCATCTTACAAGTGAAGCCCTTTCTCAGGGAAGTAGCTTGCCTAAGGTGGGTGGGCAAGAGGGTGGAGCTGCCCACTCCCAAGCCTGGATTCTAACACTTTCTTCTTTCATCTTGCAGCCCATCTCCTGCAGACATGCTGCCCGGCACCTGCTGCTTCTCAGCATTGCCAGCCCCTTCCTCCTGCTCCTGTGACTCACTCAACCCGAAATTACACTCCCCACTTATCTTTCTGTGCCTCTTCCTCGGAGCCCATTCCAGTCACCGGGAAGTCATGGTTCATTCTAGCACATGGGGATCTGTGCCTTTGTCTCTTGGGGGTTTTTGGTAAGATTTTATTTATTTGTTTGTTTGTTTATTTATTTTAGAGAGGAAAGGAGAAAGAAATGAAGGGAGAGAAACATCGATCGTTTGCCTCTTGCACATCCCCAACAAGGGGCCTGGACCAAAATCCCGGCATGTGCCCTGACTAGGAATTGAACCAGTGACATTTTGTTCTGTGGGAGGACACCCAACCAGCTGAGTCACACCAGTCACGGAGTCTCCCAGCGTTTGCTTATTGCATTGTAGAGTGGAAAGAGAGTAGTCTTTGAGTCATCCTTGGGTTCGAATCTCAGTTTTTCTGATCCTGAACTGAGTGGCCTCGGGAAAGTTTCTCAACTTCTCTGAGTCCCATTTCATCATTGCTCAGGACTGCACTGTCATGTCAGTCTTGCATGGCGGGCCGAGCACAGAGATGGCTCACTCTGCACATGTTGCACAAGTACTTGATAAAACTGGGACCGAGAGAGTGAGTTCACAAAACACCCACGCACACCCACACACTGCGACTTCTGGTGGATTGAACCTGAACATCAGTCCTGATCTCCACTCCTATCATAAATGTCAATTAAACAACTGTGAAGAAAAAAGGTATAAACTCATAAGAACAAAGAAAATGGAAAGGAAAAGAAAAGAGAAGACCAACTTTGGGGTAATATAAAGATTTTTTTCACAGAGGACACAAAAATTTACCTACCTCCTATGTTCCCTTTCTTAGGAAACTATTAGAAGACGTACATCAGAAAAACAAGGGTATCAACTGAGAAGGAAGAAGACATGGAATCCTGAATGCAGAAGCTCTGATCAGGGGTGAGATGAAGTGTGCCCAGGGGGACAGCTGGCAGCCATCCTCCAGGACCCTGTCCAGACTGGAGCAGCAGGACAGAGGGAGACACTGAGAAACCAATGGAACAGACAGTGTTCAGAGCCAGGTCTGAGAGTTTGAAAAATTATTCCTGGGTGTGTGGCAGATTTGTTGGAAGAGAAGGAACAATATTGAATGCAGAGACATGCAAAACTAAGTGAATGGAAAATGTAGTCATGGTTTGCTCCATAGGTGGGGGAAGATGGGACAGAAACACATCAGTGCAAAACACAACTGCGTTAGGAAGTAATTATGTGCGTACTTAAATAACATAAATAACCAATATTTATTTAACCAAAATAGGAGCCAGTATTACGTTATGAAGGTGAAAGGAGGGGGGTTAGGGTTAGTGGAGGTTAGATAAAAACTAAACGTTCAAATATCACAATGAAAATGTAAAATGTCAGTAGGCTTAAAATCCATAAATCAGTAAAGAGCATAATAAGCACATTATTTAGAAACATAGGGGCAATTATTTAAAAAGCTCTATGAAATTAAAGGCATTGGTTTCCTCTGGGGGCAAAGGATGGGAAAAGCAGAGCGGTTGGGCAGAGAGTTGAAATATTTCCTTTAAAAGCCTTTGTTCTTCTTGAATGTTTAAATTATTGATCATTTTGGTAAAAAATTTAAAATAGCTAACATTTTCATTAGTATTTAGTTAAACTGGGTGAAATGCAATTAAATCCCCTGTTTTAGAAATCTGAATAGTGGAATGTAGTCTCACCAGTATAAACAGCAAGCATCCGGTCTTAGGCGAGACAGGCCAGGCCAGCAGAACCTGTGACTGTCCTGCAGAAGCGCCCCTGCTGCTCATGGCAGTTTAGGGCGTTCCTGGACCCTGAAGACTTAACAAGGGATCGAAACTAAAGGCCTCTGAAGGCTTAAAAAGTTAACTTTAAATGGTGTTTTAATGATAGAGAAGGATTTAGGAAAACTTAAGAGACAGGAAAGGTTTGTGACCTGAAATACTTGGGTAAGTTACCTGAATGGATCCCAGCCATTTGTCAGTTTCTCCCTTTCACATGCCTTTATAAAACACACGACTTTGGGGAAATCAAGAAGGTTTTTAGTTAAGTTCTCTCAGTAAAATTGGGATAATCAGCTTCTCTGTAAGTGCAACATTCATCCCCCTTATTTACATATAAGAATCCCATTCCAAACTCAGAGTTGAACGAGATTTCAGACTTCGAACCCCACACAAGAGCATGTGGTTATAATGAATGTCACCAGAAGAACTCACTATTGGTAAATTTGTGACAGCACAATTTTTAATACATTTCCCGAGGATCAGTGAAATCCTGGATCAATTGAAACTCAGATGACAGTCAGACATAGTTATAGGCAGTGAGTAGAGAGATGTGTAGAAGGAAGAATTCTTGTGCCTAAGAAATTTATAATCAAATTTAGGATAGATAAGGTACAAAACTAACTACAGAATGGGCAGGTTGGGACATGTGCCTTCGGAGTAACAGGAAGTTCTACAGAAGCTGGGAGAGATGGCTGTCTGCTGGAATGATCAATCAAGACCCTCAGAAGGGGAGAGTGGCCAGTAGATCGGTGAGTAGCTCCCATGGTGGTTTGTCCCAAGATGCAACAAAGAGTTCAATGCCTCATTGGTACTGATTGTCCCCTCCCTGTCCAACCACCTGTTGTCCATCACCCTGCCACAGATTTGCATGAAATTAGAACAAAGACTTTCCAGATTGAAGTGGAGTCATGATGAAGTCCACTGAAAACACCATCATTGACTCCCAGCCCTGCTGGCCCTCCATCACCCCCACCCCTGGCATTCTCAGCAGTTGATTGTATCTGATTGTCTAAAATTGTGACATGCCTGGTTGTTGCTCCCAACTTCTGCTTAAAGTAAAGCAAATAGTAGCTATTACCCACATTTTCGCCATTGTCAGAAAACTCTGAGAAACCACAAGATTTCAGTCAATGGCTCTTCAGTACTTCAGATTACAAAATACTAAGTTCCATAGGACTGTGTTTATCTTGTCACCACTATAAACCTGCGAATGATTGGTCCGTGTACTTGTTAAAGATTTTTCACACTATGTCACACATGAGAAGCTGTCTAATCATATAACAACTTCTATGCTGTGAACAATACACAGAATATTGTGAGAAAATGTTTTAAAATAACTGATTCTAAGACAGTGGGAGGCTAAAATCAGCCCCATGAAAGGATTATTGTCACAAGGAGACAGAGAACCATGTGCATGAAATAAGGAGGAAAACACTGGGCACAACAAAGGCTGAAAACAACACTGCAATCTTGTGACAGAAGTAGAAACGGGCGTTATCAATAACTGGGTCACCTAAGGAAACATCTGCCCCCACTGTGGCAGTGACAGGAGCAGTCAGGGAAGCGGGGCAGCTGGAGCACAAGCAAATGAAGAGAAACTGGAGACACTTGTTTAGGGAGAAAAAGGAAAATGATAAAAGGTTTTCATTTCAGAGCTTTCCTTTTTTCCAGAATTTTCCTGAGGTTTAGTTTGAAAGGCAAAGTAACTACAAACCAGCCCAGTGGTAGCAGTTCACCAATACAACACAGACCTGGAGATTTAGAGGCAGATGAGCCTGGCTGGCCAGCTCCACAACCCCAGAAAGCCACCACATGGGCCTCCAGCTCATCACACTTGCCAGAGACTTGCACCCCTTGGGGCCACGCTCGTTACACTCAGAAGTCATTTATGAGCCAGGCAAGAAGGTCATGGCAGCTGCTTTCATACTGGACCAGACAGTGCTTACCCAGGTCAGCATCTCCCTTTTCATCACCCGTGATGCTGAGTTTCCAAAATTCGGATCCCCTCCCTCTGGGTGAAGCTTTGTCCCAGGGCATGTGCAGGACACAGAGCCCAGGCATCACGGGACAAGACCAGCTCCTCCTCTCGCTGACCAAGCCCCTTTCCTTCTTGGAACTGTGGTCCTCCCAGCAGTGAGGGTACAATTGCTCCATGTAATGTGTAAGATAATTATGTATTTGTGCTTAATAAGCTCTAAATGTCGAAGCATGTGCTCTGAAGCAGGCAACTGATGGACTGAAGATGGAAGTTCTATCCCTGCTGTGTGACCATGGGTTCCCCTGTGACTCACTGGGACCAACAGAATGTGGCAGAGCTGACTTTTGGGCAGCGTCGGGACTCACCTGGGGATCAGCTGACATGTAAGACACTCAGGCTACACTGTCAAGTTCAGAGATGGTGATGAAAGAAGGGAGGTCACCCTGGACATCCCAGCCCCAGCCCAGCACCCAGCAGAAGGAAGCTGTACAGGAGACCTCACATGGGATGGGCAAATGTCGCCCCACTGAACCCTACCAACCCACAGAGTCATGAAAAATAATAAATCATTGGTTTCTTTTTTATCAAATTCTCACCCAAGGATATGTTCATTGGTTTTAGAATGAGAGAACAGAGGCAGAGAGAAACATTGAAGAGTGAGAGAAACATCAATTCTGTACATGTCCCAAATGGGGATCAAACCCACAACCTAGGTATGTGCCCTGACTGGGAATTGAACCCTCAACCTTTTGGTGTACAGGACGATGCTCCAACCAACTGAGCCACCAGGCCAGGAGGACCGCTGATTTGTTAAATCGTTCAGTTTTTGGAATAGTTTGTTACACAGCAACAGACAATGCAAACGGCAGCTCTGAGAGAAAAGCTGTGTAACTATTTCCGTTGTTGACCGTGATTTCTACTCGGGCAGCTCTGGAGCAGACACTCACTTCTCAAGTGTCTAAGTGTTCTTCGGGGTTTATCTTTTTTTAAAAAATATTTTATTTATTTATTTTTAGAGAGAGGGGAGGAAGGTAGAAAAAGAGGGAGAGAACATTGATTGGTCCTCAACCCGGGCATGTGCCCTTGACCTCCTGGGAATAGAACCAGTGACCTTTAGGTTTATGGAACACCCAACCCACTGAGCCATATCAGTCAGGGCTCCTTTGGGTTTATTAACTAACAAATGGGACTTTTCATAGAGATGGAAAGAGGGAAGGAAAGGGTACTGATAACTGATAACCTGCCAGAACGTCAGGGGTTACTTGGATCTCCTAGCTTAACTCACTTTCCCATCCTCCCGCCAAGTGCTACAGGCATTTGACTTGTTATAAATGCAAACTCAGATGTTTACTCTTTTCTGTTTCTCCCTCTTCAATTCTTATTATCCATTGAAATCGTCACTCAACATATCACAGAAGAGCCAGGTGACTTCTTGTGCCCAGGCTGCCATCACGCCCTCCGGTGTTGCAGGATGGCTTAGAAAGGGTTAACTCCCCGGCTCTGTCACCCTCAGACTTTCCCTGCACCTATCTCTCTCCCACAGTTGGCCACCTACCTTGTTATTCCCACGAGTCTCAGGTCATTAGCTCTCAGACACCATCTGCCAGGGCACAGTTCTCCTGATGAGACAGTAAGGAAATCATACCTTGTGCTGTGGAATGTCAGGGTAATTGTTTCACTCTCAGTGACCAGACAGGGGCAAGACAGAGCTGGTGCTCTGTGAGCACCCAGGGATGGCTGAGAACAAGGGGCACCTCAAAGGGACAGAGCCCAAAGGCTTACCGTGCACAGCACATTATAGGAAGTATAATAAAATGTCAGCTTTCCAAACAGAGAAGCTGCTATTTTCAAGTATAAAAAATGTTCCAGCAGGTATAGCCTTTTATGGCTACAATCTTTATTCTCAAATGTTGTGCTTCTTTCGTCAGTGTCTGGGTCCACAATGTATCACAGATGACAGAGGGGGGAAAGGACCATAATTAGGAACATTTTATAACCAACACCACAGATGTCAATTGTCTGGGCAAAGTTAGTCACATGACAAATGGAACCTGATGCTACATTTCAGAGATGTCAGAAAGGCCAGAAATTTAAGCCAGGAAGAGTTGGCATTCTCCAGGAGTCAACAGCTGGAAAGACGCACATGTGAGCTGTGGTGGTGGGCATGGTTGCACACTGCTCACCTCTGAGGCCATGGACATCTCAGAGAATCACATTCATGCTGCAGATACCTTCCCTAGAAAAATGCGCATGAGCACATGGAAGCAGACCTTGTACACAGTGCCGTGGAACTCATGAGCCAGGAATCTGGCAGACTATGGGTTCTGATGAAGATCTCTTTGCATGATGCCTGCAATCCGAGTCCCAACTATGAGCCAAGCACTAGTTGTGCCTCTTGGGCACACCACTCACCAGGGGTACTGAAGGCACCCTGGAATGAGGATCAAAACTTCCATTTCAAGGACTGTTGTGAAGCTTAAAATCAGATTTAGAAGGTACACTCGATAGTGCATGATTTGCCCACAGATACAAAAGCAATGGATGAATATGCAGGGGAAATTGGTCTGCAAGCCCTTAGAGTGTGTGACTTCAGCTACAGGAGTGTATGCACTATTTCCAGCAGTCACTAGTAACCACAGCCCACCACATCTATGTCAATCTGTCAGTCAAACAGAGACAAAAGTCATGCCAGGAAGGACCAGGGTTGAGGGGACCAGCCCAGAAGTTCACCCAGTTCTGCTGGGACAATTGTGAAGGACAGAAATAAAAGGTGGGTAGGTGGCCTTCTGTCCTTCCAGGCAACTCCTGGCAGTGCGAATTAAGGGACGTAGTGTTGCCGGTAGGCTGGACCAAGAGAAACGTGCCACAGACAGCCTGACTGTGTGAAACCCTGGAGCACAGGGCCAAACCTGCAGAGCTGGGCACACCATGGGGGCTGCTGCATGGTGGCACTTGAACATGAACTCAGCATCCCTCTCTTCCCTCCACTCCTCATGCACACCTTCCTCACCTGCAGCTTGTTAAGTCCCAGTTTTGCTTTATTTTACACGTCACCTCCTTTAGAAAGCTGTAACTCACAATCTATTCCACATCCTCCCACTGCAAAAGGCGATCACCATCCACCTAGTAACCTTGCCGACACAACTATTGATTGGATCTCCCAGGCTTCCCCATGAAAACATGGTCATCTCGGGTGGAAACAGTGTGTAATGTTTAACATACACCCAAGCACTGCGTCTGGTGTCTCCATTCACAACTGGTACTTGTGGCATCTTTATCTCCAAATGTTATAATTTATAGTTATGCAAGAAGCTACTCCAGTACAACCAGCTACTCCCATCTCAAAGAGCTTAAAGGCATGAATCACAGTTACATTACGAGGCACAGCACCAAGTAAACAAATGCAGTGGGTTATAATGAGCTCACAGCCACAACTTGCCTGCTCCCCGTAGGTCATCAAAGCTAAAGACACTGCCTTGATAAAATCGTTGTGTCGTGAGGAAGGCACCTCATCAGCCTCCTGACCCTGGGGGGCCTGTTCAGACTATCTCCATGTCCACAAAACTTCCCAGTGGTGGGGTCACCTCAAAGCAGTCCTCACTTCCTGCTGCTTCCTGATTTACCTACCACTAAGCCTGCTTGAAAATCGCATGTTCTTCATGCACTCAACCCTAAAAACCCTGTAGTCTTTTATCTGTATCTCCCTTTCAACATTTTTCATTCTCTGCGTTGTTACAATCGTGGGCCTTCTCTTCTGTCTCACCCCTTTCTTCCCAACAGTAATTTACAGTGTTCATTTATGCCCAATAGCCACAGGGCTCCCACTTTCCCATAGATCCTGACAGTGACTTGAGTTACATTCAGACATTGCTAGGAGATGTGCCTGAGTGGGGTGAACCCACCAGGGCTTGTGATCCTGCCTGGGTGCTAGACTTGAGTGAGAACAGGTAAGCAGCATTTCTTCCAGGAGGGTTCCAGGTCAGGGCTGTGCATCTGGGTGTGCCTCCATGACACAGCACACCATCATCAAACCTGCCATCCATCTGCATTGTTGCTGACTCTGCATAGCTCCCTGTGTGCTCTTGCAAGACAGATACACAGACAACAGCACAAGAATGATGGACAGCTCTGTTGATGTCACCGAGCGCCACCACTCACATCACACTGAAGAAAACAGGGCTTACTTCTGGGTGTCAGGAATGTGGGCGATTTGTCCTAAGTCTCACTTAATCAAGAATAGGGTGGCAAAATCATAGCATTAACCTAAATTTTCTTTCAAACTTTTCCTATATGTTTTTACGTCCTTGTGATATTCCTAAGGTCTGAAAAAAGGGAAATATTAATATCTAGGTCCTGATGGGGATGTGGGCAAATGGTTAACAAAATCTTTCCCTTCTGTATAAGTATGTGACCTGTGGTTAATTTCTGGGCTGTGCTCTCCTGGAAACAGATAAAGACAGAATATGTAACTATATCATTAGCCAACATCATGTGGTAGAGACAACCTGAGTGATAACTGCATCACGGCCAGGAGCATGCGACCACCTGACAGGAAGCTACACCCTTGGCTATGAAGCATACCCCCCTGGGGATCCTTGAAGCTACATCAATGCCTCTTAAGGGGAAGGAGACTCCTAAGTCAGGGCAACTCCCACACCTGCCAATGAGGCTTGTCTCTGCCTCCTGAGCCATTATCCAGGGCAGAGAGACTAGCCATTGGGGGTGAGTGGACAGACCTGTGGACTCCCACCAAGAGGAAGGTTGCCATTGCCTAGCCCACATGCTCAGGCTCCTGCTCTGTGCACTCTGAGCAGGCAGATGCTGTGAGAGTCCCAGTGTTCATTTGGCTCCATGAAGACACTGCGGTGGGTGTCGTATGAGGAAATGTCTTGTGTCAAGAGGTTCAACTATCCAGTGTACATCATACAGGATCTCACACACAACTCTCAGCTATTAATCCAATGGACCACCCATTCAAAACAAAAAAAGCAGTTCTCCAGTAAACAAAGACATCTAAGCAACTAAGCCCTCAGGGAGCTCAAATAATAGGTGGCTGGGCGTTGGCATAGAAAAAAATTTCAGCTCAGAAATATTTCGTGGGATCATGCTGAAGATTCCACGTGTGCTGGGAACTTCAGAGAATACTGAAAGGCAGACAGAAGCGGCCTCTTTACTCGAAGCTCAACTTCGAGTCTAAGTGGAGGGGCGAGGTATGAAAGGAACCCCAGATATGTTAACAGCTAAAATCCACAGAATGGAGTTATTCTTGCCCGCTCTGACATTCTATTTCCAATGATGTTTATCTCATTCACGTGGGGTGATGGAAAGAGCACGGCATGGGTGAGGAGTCAGAGGCTGGAATCAAACATGCATACACGCCCAGGCAAGTGCCTCACTTCACGTGTTGGCCCAGCCACGGCCAATAAATATTTGTCAAATGAAGAAATGAATGAAACTCTCTGAACCCTTAGCTTCTTCGCCTGTAAAATGAAAACATCTGCCTCACCTACTTCTGAGAGCTGTTTCCAAATAAGATAATGTACGTGAAAGCTCTTGATAAACCATGGAGCACAGAACAATTAACAGCACGAAGACAATGCCGGCTGCCCCTCCTCGCACTGCTGGGCGGTGTGACAGAGGGGCTTTCTGAGATAGTTCTCAAGACCAACCGCCCACTTGGTCCTCCAGCAGGAGGAGTCGAGCTCACCTGTCCATCACAGTTACAGGGAGACTTGGGTTCAGGAAAATGGACTCTTTGCCTTGGTGTCACTTTTAACTGCTAAGGACATGAAGCTTATATGGGCTCCCTTTTCAACTGCATTGTCCCAATGATGCCTGCAACACCTCTGCAGGGCTTAACCTTGTTCACCTGGCACAAGTTTGGGAAACATTTCAGGGTCACTTCTTACACCATACTAAATTACATGGACTTAGGTGCTAGCTATTATAGGCTATTAATTTTTAATTACATGTAAAAAATTTACAGCAATATCGTACCCACAAGGTTGTAATTTTGCAGAGATGATTTCCTAATAAAAGAAGAATTTTTTTTAAATCATTAGTTGGTTTACCTAAGTGAGTGTTCATTCAATTTAACAAGAAGTCACTGAAAACCCGCTGTGGACAAGGCACTGTACTGGGTGCTGGGTGCTGGGTGCTGGGTGCTGGGTGCTGAAAAAGGTAATGATGAGTTTTCTATCCTCAACAGTCTTTTACCCTAAAAACATGCAAATAAACTATCAATATAACATGGCACAACAGTCTCTGTGAGTGACTCAAAGAATGGTCAGGGGAATAATTATAGAATTAAAAAAGTGACCTCTCAGCTGAGCCCTGAAAAACAAGAATGAATTTTCAAGATGGAGAAGGCAAAATCCTAGTGAAAGGAACCACACGCACAAATACCTGGGTATGAAAACTGCAGAATGCCCTGATGGAGCAGTGTGTGATGGGAACAGAAACTGCAAACAGAGTGTGTGGGAGGTAAAGGGAGAAAGCGAGTGTGTGGTCTGCACAAGATGCCAAGAAGTGTGGCGCTGTCCGCCTAAGGCAGAAGCACTCCGAGTGTCAGGAGTGGAGTGACATGGCAAGGCCTGTTTGGAAAATTCTCTTCACCATCCCAGACTTTCCTTTTTAGGTCTCAACTCACATGTCACCGCCACTGGACGCAGTCCTTGAACCCACAACCCAGGCCACTTGCCTTCATCCACTTTCAGAACACCAGACTTCCCTTTTCATATACTCAGGACAGGTGTTCCATGTCACCCTTCTCTGCCAGGCTCCCACGGCAGGTCTCATGACAGAGGGTTCAGGTCTGTCACTCACACTTGTGTCTCCAGGGCCTTGCACACTGGTAGATACTCAAGCAATGTTTTTTGAGTGAATGAAATGATTGAAAAACTCATCCAATAAAGAGGTGACAAGGGCCTGAATAAAGTCATTGAAAAGATAGAGAGTAGAGATATGACAGAAGTCAGGAGAACTGATGTGGCAGCTGCCTGGAGAAGGGAAGGCAGCAAGTGATGATGAGGCGTTGAGCCAGTGACAGGGAGATTGACAAAGAACTCACAGGGAAGGGTGGATGTGGGGGAATTCTCAAACACCTCATGATCTTTACTCTGCTTCTCCTTTCTCCCACCTCTCCTTTCCTTGCTATGTAATAAAATGTACCATTATAAGTAATACCATATTTCAAAGTCTTTCCCCCCTTGCCTTCCTATTTCCTAGCCGTACTGGAAAATGGGCACACAAGAAACAAATGGAATCAAACTTTTCATTACCCATTGGTCATGGGGTATTATTCACTCTTGCACACAGTCAATGAGGCTTCCAAGTCTGTAACGATCTTGTAGAAAGGATATTACAATTTGCTGACACCCGAATACAAGGATGTTAGTTATATAATGATTTGTGTTGAGCTGCTTTTCTGGAACCAGCTGGGACAGAACAGTTAAGGGCGCATTCCAAGCCACCAGCACTAAGACTGAGGCAGACATTGACCCTTCCCGTAGCTGAAGTAAGATGATGTGGTTGATCCTCGTAGCTGTGCCAAGTTTTTGTTAAAGATTTAAGAAAAAGTAGGATATAATCTCATTTCATCAGCTAAAATAGGGAATTCCATCTGCCTGGATGAGTTTAACTGTGGGGCTTTGACACAGGAGCCTAAGAACACACAACAGATTGGACTTCGGGTCAAAGTCTCACTGTTGAACCTTGACAAGTCCAGCCTACTGAGCCAAAGGCTTTAGTCATGTCTGGTTCTGCAAACCACCTGGTTTAGCTGTCAGCTCTTCTCTTGAATGACGTTGTGAATGTTTAGTAGACAAATAACTCTGCCCAAATTGTCCTTGCTCCTCAGGAAAGCGATGATTTGAGAAACCCAGACCTGCAAATGTGGAGTATGACAGCTGACAGAGAAGTTCTGAAGTGCACTATCTCAAAGTCTGCTTGCTTCCTCTTCTTTGTTGATTTGCTATAAAAATCTGATGCTCCTAAACCCTCTAACTAGCTACAACGTGGGAAATGCCAATGAAAATCCTTGTTCGTGGACAGCAGAACTGCCTTCGATGCAAAGACAGAGCTGAGAGGAGGTAGAGCAAAGAATGAGGGCACTAAACATCAAGTGGGCCTGATGTTTTCCAGCAGGGCCAGTCCCACTCACTCAGTTGTGTGCTCACTCAGTCGTGTGCTCACTCATTCCTTCGACATGGGCCCAGTACTGCGTTAGGCCTGGCACGTGGTAAGTGTTCAACTATGTGTTAAATGAGTGGGGAAAGGTTACTATAGGAAGCAATGTAATAAAGAACACATTTATTAATAGAACAAACTGACTAAACATTTTAATATTTTGTTTGTAAGTAAATGCTATTAATTACAGAATACTCTTGTGTTAATCAATGCAAGACTTTGAGCCGAAGAGTTAGGGCTTCTATTTTTTTTAATTAATAGACTTTATTATTTAGAGTAGTTTTAGGTTTGTAGCAAAATTGAGCAGAAAGTATGAAGAGTCCTCCTGTACCACCTCTCTGCCTACACACACAGTTGCTCTTGCTATTAACATCTTGCGTTTGTGTGGAACATTTGCTACAACCAATGAACCTGCATTGACACAGCATTATCACCCAAATTTCATGAGTTACGTTAGGGTTCACTTTTGGAGTTGTACGTTCTATGTGTTTGACAAATGTACAATGGCAGGCATCCACCATTACAGTGTCAACAGTAGTTTCGCTGCCCTAAAATCCCCCATGCTTTGCCTGTGTCTTCTTTCTTCCCCTCAAACTCCTGGCAACCAGTGACGGTTTTATTGTCTCCATAGTTTTGTCTTTTCCACAATGTCCTGGAGTTGAAATGAGATGGTAAGTAGGCTTTCAGATTGGCTTCTTCCACTTAGTGATATGTATGTAAGCTTCCTACAGATCTTTTCATGGCCCGAGAGCTCATTTCTTTTTATCACTAGTAATATTCTATTGTCTGAATGTACTACAGTGTGTTTATCCATCACCTACTAAAGGATATCTTGGTTGCTTCCAGATTTGGCAATTATAATTAAAGTTACTATAAACATTCATGTGCAGGTTTTCAACACCTTTGAGTAAATCTTTTTTAAAGTATATTTTATTGATTATGCTATTACAGTTTTCCTAATTTTTCCCCTTTGTCCCCTCTCTGCCCTTCACCCCTCAACTCTGGAGTATTCCCTCCACCCCTTTAGTTCATGTCCATGTGTTGTACATGTAGGTTCTTTGACTTCTCTGTTTTCTATACCATTCTTAACCTCCCCCTATCTATTTTATGCCTACCAATTATGCTTCTTATTCCCTGTACCTTTCCCTCCATTCTTCCCCTCCCTCTTCCCACTGAACATCCTCCATGTGATCTCCATTTCTCTGTTTCTGTCCCTGTTCTAGTTGTTTGCATAGTTTGTTTTTGTTTTTGTTTCTTTTTAGGTTCAGTTTTTGATCATTGTGAGTTTGTTGTCATTTTACTGTTCTTAGTTTTTGATCTTCTGCTATTTCTTAGATAAGTCCCTTTAACACTTCATATAATAAGAGCTTGGTGATAATGAACTCTTTTAACTTTACTTTATCTGGGAAGCACTTTATTTGTCCTTCTATTCTAAATGATAGCTTTGCTGGATAGAGAGTAGTCTTGGATATAGGTCCTTGCCTTTCAGGACTTTGAATACTTCTTTCCTGTGCCTTCTTGCCTGTAAGGTTTCTTTTGAGAAATCAGCTGATAGTCTTATGGGAAGTCCTTGGTAGGTAACCTTCTCCTTTTCTCTTGCTGCTTTTAAGATTCTCTCTTCATCTTTAATCTTGGGTAACTTAATTATGATGTGTTTTGGTGTGCTCCTCCTTGGATCCAATTTCTTTGGGACTCTGGGCTTCCTGGAAGTCTATTTCCTTCACCATACTGGGGAAGAAGTTTTCCTTCACTATTTGTTCAAATAAGTTTTTGACTTCTCGCTCTTGTTCTTCTTCTTCTGGCACCCCTATGATTTGGATGTTGGATCATTTCAAGTTGTCCCAGAGGTTCCTAAATCTCTCCTTATTTTTCTGAATTCTTGTTTCTTCATTCTGTTCCAGCTGGATGTTTATTTCTTCCTTTTGTTCCAAATCATTGATTTGAGTCCTGGTTTCCTTCCCTTCACTGTTGGTTCCCTGTATATTTTGTTTTATTTCACTTTGGGTAGCCTCCATTTATCCCTTAATTTTGCGACCGAGCTCAGTCAGTTCCATGAACATCCTGATTACCAGTGTTTTGAAGTCTGTATTAGACAGGTTGGCTATTTCTTCATCACTTAGCTCTTTTTCTGGAGTTTTGGTCTGTTCTTTCATTTGGGCCATATTTCTTTGTCTCGGTGCACCTGTTATGTTGTCAGGGGACAGAGCCTTAGGGATTTGCCAGGGAGGGGCAACCCTTTCTGCTGAGCTGTGACGCTGTCTGTAGGGGAGAGGCCAGGGAGGGAACAATGCCTCTGGCTTGCTCTGCTCTAGCCCCACTTTCCAACGAACTCCCTTGTGTGAGACTGGGAGTTTCTCCCGCTGTGGCAGCCCCCACAGTAGTTTAAAACTAGTTTTCGAGTCGTTAGTTTCCTGTTCAGCCAGCCCAGCCTTGCCTGTCTGCTGCCTTGCCACCCGACCTCTCATCCTGGCTCCACCCCTCCTACCAATCTGGATGAATGTTTCTTTAACTCCTTGGTTGTAGGAGTTCCATGCAGTTTGATTTTCTGGCAGTTCTGGTTGTTTATTGTTTTTACATTGGTTATTATCCTTCTTTTGGTTGTGCAAGGAAGCGAAGTGTTTCTACCTACACCTCCATCTTGGCCAGAACTTCACCTTTGAGTAAATCTTGTACTAAGGAGTGCAATAGCTGGATTGTATGTTAAGACTGTAAGAAACCTAGCCTTATAAGAAACCACCAAACTGGCATAACCAGGTGGCTCAGTTGGTTGGAGCATCGCCAGTGCACCAAAAAGATGTGGATTTGATCCCCAGTCAGGGTATATACCTAGGTTGTAGATTCAGTCCCCAGTCAGGAGGAGGCAACTGATCGACGTTTCTCTCTCACATTGATGTGTCTCTTTCTCTCTCCCCCACCTTCCTCTCTCTATAATCAGTAAATATACTCTTGCGTAAGGATTAAAGAATAAAGAAAAGAAAGAAAGAAACCACCAAACTGGTGGCTGCACCATTTGGGATTCTCACCAGCAATGAATGAGAGTTCCTCTTGCTCCACATCTCTGCCAGCATTTGGTCTTTTCATTGTTTTTGGATTTAAGCCATTTATTTTAATAGGTATAGAGTGGTATCTCATTATTATTTTAATTTACACTTTCCCAATGATGTATGGAGTGAAACACCTTTTTATATGCTTATTTGCTACCTCTATATCTTATTTGGTGAGGAGTCTTGTTCAGATATTTTGCTCATCTTTTCAATTGAGTGGTTTCTTATTGTTGAATTTTAAGAGTTTTTGTATATTTTGAGTACAAATCTTTTATTAGATATGTGTTTTGGAACTATTTTATCACAATCTGTGGCTTAGCTTTCTATTCTCTTACCAGCATCTCCCACAGTGCAGAAGTGTTTAATTTTAATGGAGCCCAACTTATCAATGTTTTCTCTCATGAATTGTGCTTCTAGGGTTGTATCTAAAAAGTCATCACTGACCTAAGGTTATCTCTAGATTATCTCCTATAATATCTTCAAAAGTTTTAAAGTTTGGATTTTACATTTAGATCTAGGAAGTCCACTTTGTCTGAAACCAATAGAGCTATTTCAACTTTCTTTTGATTAGTATTAGCATGGTATATTTTTTTCCTCTTTACTTTAAAAGTTAAAAGTAAATACCTGTGTCTTTATATTTAATGTGGGTTTCTTGTAGACACTCTGTGTTTTGAGACAACTCTGATAGTCTCTGCCTTTTGATCAGTATTGTCAACATAAGAAACATCCAAACCTGTAAGAATTTTTATAAGTTTGTTTGAGCCAAACTGACAATAATCACCGGGAAGCACAATCTGAACAGAAGAGATAAGCTCCAGAGAATGGCAGGTTTGTGCCTTATTTTATTACAATCAAAGGGTGAGGTATAAGGGGGTTACATGAAATTCACTGGTGACAGGTGGGAGAAAGCAAAATGGGGGAAATCTCTGGGAGTGGACTAGAAACGAAAAGGAATAGACACGCTCTTCTTCTACATAGTTGGGCACTGGACAGTTAACAGTTAACAGGCAATGTGATAATAGTAATGAGGAGGGGATTTGTGGTCTCTGCTCTGGTGGTTGTGCTTTGAGGGGTGGAGGCTGGGGAAAAGGAAATTACTTTGATATTCCAAAAGTATGTTATTAGGTATGTTATCATAAGTGCCAAAAATAAAAAATAAAAAAGACAACAGACAGCCTCAGTTAAGGTAAAGACTGACTTTTGTCAGGGAAAATACTGGCCTAGGACAAGATGACCAGCCATGAACTGCCTTCATTTAGAAAGTTTAATTTCAGACCATCCCATGTGGTTACTTTAGGTCTCTGAGTCCTGCAGGGCCACAGTGCAGCCTCCCCTGAGCTTGGTGCGTGGCCCTGTTTCATCCACAGTATATTTAAATTATTCTCATTTTAATTCATTATTGGTATAGTTGGTTTAATATCTACTATCTTTGCAACATTTTCTGTTCATTGCCCTTGCTTCTGTTGTTGGTCTTCCCCTCCTTTTCTGTCTTCTCTGGTTTTACTTGAGCATTTTATATGATTCTATTTTTTTCTCCTCAACTATACTTATTTTTTTATTTTAATTTTTTTTAGTGGTTGCCTTCTCTAATGCTCTTCCTTTCTTTATATAGAACCAAATTTCTACCTTATATCATTTTCCTTCTCTGGGAAGAATTTCTTTTTAACATTTCTTCCAAGGCAAGTCTGTTGGTGACAAATTCCATCATTTTCTCTTAGTCTGAGAAAATCTTTCTTTTTCTTTCATTTTTTGTTCCTTTTTTTCTCCATTTAAAAACTTTTTATTTTTTTTATTGTGGTAAAATATACATAGCATAAAATTTATAATTTCAACCATTCTTAATCTACTTTTTGGTGACGTTCATTAAGTACATTCATATTTTTTTCGCCCATCACTACCATCCATTTCCAGAATACTTTTATCTTCTCAAATTGAACATCTGTCCTCATTAAACAGTAACTTTCCATTCCTCCTCCCCAGGACAACCATGCACTACTTTCTGTCCCTATGAATTTGACTACTCTAGGTACCTCATATAAATGGGATCTTACAGTATTTGTATTTTTTCTTCACTTTTGAAGAATAGTTTCACCTGATACAGAATTCCAGTTGATGGTTTTTTGTCATTCAATACTTTAAATATTTTACTCCACTCTCTTCTTGCTTGCATAACTTCTGAACAGATGTCTGACGTAGTTCTTATTTTTGTTCCTCTACAAGCAAGATGGGCATTCTTTCTCTGGTTTCAATAAAGATTTTCACTTTATTGTTGATTTTCTACAGCTTGAATATAATATGCCTAAGTAAGTGTACAGTTTTCAGTATTTATCCTTCTTTCCATTCTCTAGGTTTTCTGGGCCTGTGGTTTAGTGTTCATTAACTTGGAGAAATTCTCAGTCCTTATTACTTCTAATATTTCTTTTATTCCTTTCTCTTTTTCTTCTTCTAGTATGCCCATTGCACATATGGTAGAATTTTTGTGACTGTTCCACATTCTTGGACATTCTGTTATTTAATTTTTTTCCATTTTTTTCTCTTTGTTGATTAGTTTGGGAAGTTTCTGTTGACATATGTTCCAGCTCACTGGTTCCTTTCTGTGCCATGTCCAGTCCACTGATGAGCCCACCAATGGCATTCTCTGTTTGGTATAGAGCTTTTCATCTCTAGAAATATCCTTTAGTTCTTTCTTAAGTTATCCAACTGTATGCTTACATTACCTATCTGCTCTTGCATGATGTCCACTTTTTCCATGAGAGCTCTTAGCATATTAATCGGTTATTTAAATTCTCAGCCTGATAATTCTAAAATTTCTGCCACATTTGAACCTGGTTCTGATAATTGCTTTGTATCTCAAACTGTGTTTTCTGCTTTTATAAGATGCCTTGTAATTTTTTCTTGAAAACTAGACATGATGGGTTAAGTAACAGGAACAGTCCTGGCTCCAGCAGCAGCTTCTGGTCTTGGTGAGTTGTGACTTTCTGTATCTGCCTCTCTGTCTACTTCTGTTTTTGTTGTGTTTTTTGAGAAAACTTGTCAAGACAAAATTTTTTTTCAAGTTACATGAACATGTCAAAAATATAGGCTAGTCTATATAACAGTAGTTTTGGCCATTTAAAAGTTATACAGAATTTGGAAAAAGCAGTTCATACACAAGTGTTAAAGCATTCAGTCCGTGAGTAGTATACAACTGCTCAACTTACTTATTGCTAGTTATACTTGCAGCTTTTACTTGAGACTGCTCTCCACAAGGAAAAGGGCAGTGTTTGTGCATTCTGATTGTTGCTGCTAAGGCTGTGATTTTTAAAGTCAATCCAAAATCACAATAAGTTCATTGTGAATAAAGTATAAGTTTTGATTAGTACTATAAGGAGTGGTCTAAATTTTAATTCCACCCTCTTCTCCAATTTAATTCTATTTTACATTATATCAGAAATGTAATGGTTTGTTTGAGGAAAGAGTAAATGAGTTACTGGTTTTCTTTTTTAAAAAGTATATTTTATTGATTATGCTATTACAGTTGTGTTACTTTTTTCCTACCCTTTATTCCCCTCCACACTGGACATCCCCCCCACCAGCATTCCCCCACATTAGTTTATGTCCATGGGTCATACATGTAAGTTCTTTGGCTTCTCCATTTCCTATACTATTCTTAACCTCCCCCTGTTTATCTTCTACCTACCATTTATGCTACTTATTCCCTGGACCTTTTCCCTCTCTCTCCCCACCCACTCCCCTGATGATAACCTTCCATGTGATCTCCATTTCTGTGATTCTGTTCCTGTTCTAGTTGTTTGCATAGTTTGCTTTTGTTTTTGTTTTTAGGTTCAGTTGTTGATAGTTGTGAGTTTGTTGTCATTTTACTGTTCATATTTTTTATCTTTTTCTTAGATAAGTCCCTTTGACATGCCCTATAATAAATGCTTGGTGATGATGAACTCCTTTAACTTGACCTTATCTTGGAAGTATTTTATCTGCCCTTCCATTCTAAATGAGAGCTTTGCTGAATAGAGTAATGTTGGATGTAGGTCCTTGCCTTTCATGACTTGGAATACTTCTTTCCAGCCCCTTCTTGCCTGTAAGGTTTCTTTTGGGAAATCAACTGATACTCTTATGGGAATACCTTGGTAGGTAACCCTCTCCTTTTCTCTTGCTGCTTTTAAGATTCTCTCTTTATCTTTAATCTTGGGTAATTTAACCCTTTCAGTACGAGCGCCAGATATATCCGGCGCCCATCTGATGACCTGTGTGGACGAGCGCTGGATATATCTGGTGCCCATACAATGGCTCACAATGGCTCACCTCATACAGCGGGAGTGTTGTGGGAGTGTCGCGGCTGAAAGAGCACTCGTACCGAAAGGGTTAATTATGATGTATCTTGGTGAGTGCTTTCCTGGGTCCAGCTTCTTTTGGACTCTCTGAGCTTCCTGGACTTCCTAAGAGTCTATTTCCTTTGCCAGATTAAGGAAGTTCTCCTTCATTATTTTTTCAAATAAGTTTTCAGTTTCTTGCTCTTCTTCTTCTTCTGGCACCCCTATGATTCAGATGTTGGAACGTTTAAAGTTCTCATTTTTTTTAATTCTGTTTTTTTCATTCTGTTCTGCTTGAATGTTTCTTTCTTCCTTCTGATCCAAATCGTTGATTTGAGTCCCATTTTCCTTCCCTTCACTGTTGGTTCCTTGTACATTTCCCTTTATTTCACTTTGCATGGCCTTCACTTCTTCTTCTATTTTGCGACCATACTCGGCCATTTCTGTGAGCATCTGATTAGCAGTATTTTGAACTCTGCATCTGATAGGTTGACTATATCTTCATTGCTTAGTTCCATTTTTTTGAGCTTTGATCTGTTCTTTCATTTGGGCTATTTTTTTTTTTTTTTTTGGTCTCAATGTGCCTATTATGTTGTCAGGAGGGCAGAGCCTTATGTATTCGTCAGGGTGGGGCAACCCACATAGCAGCATTGTGGTGCTGTATGTGGAGAAGTGGTCCAGGAGGGAATAATGGCGAGTGCTCGGCTCTTGGCTGGCTTTCAATCACTTCCCCTGTTACCCACAAGCAAATTGGGACCTTCTAATACTGATTCCTGGGTGGGTGAGTTTATGTACATTCTCAGACCCTGTGGGTCTCTCCAGTGAACTCTCCTATGAGGCTGGGAGTTTCTCCCACTGCCTCAACCACCACAGGTTTTTTTCAGTCAGTGGTTTTGAGGCTTTATTTCCCTGCACTGGAACCCTGGGTTGCTTAGTCTGTCTCGCTCCCGAGTTGTTCCTCCTGGTTTATCCAAACACAAATGTGGGACCACCTGGTCCACTAGCAGTACACTGCATTGCTGTATGTCTTCTCTGCCCCAGCTGCCTATCTCTGCCTCTCCTACCAGTCTGTATGAATGTTTCTTTTGGTTGTCAGACTTCCATACAGTTTGATTTCCTGGCAGTTCTGGTTATTTTTTGTTTTTAAACTTGTTGTTGTCCCTCTTTTGGTGGTGTAGGAGGGAAAGTATATCTATCTACACCTCCATCTTAGCCAGAAGTCCTCTCTGAATTACTGGTTTTCAAGTGGAGTGATAAGAAATGTTAACTTTGAGTTGCAATGTAGAAACAAAGCTGGCACATCTAGCTTAAAAACATTGAAACAATGAATTCAAGAATGAAAAAAAACACATTTAAAGTTTAACCAAAAACCAAAGCTATACTTCTTTCTTTTTAGATGTTAAATGTTGAGACATAAAATGAACTTATGGGCTAATGAAGATATGCTGCTCTCTATTTTCTTGTTAAAAAGACAAAGAATTAGCCATATAACTGGATCATGTTTTAAAACAAAGCTATTTGCTCACAACGCCATATGGAAGAACAAATCATGAAATCAAATAATTTTAAATGTAGTCAGGGAAAGAAGGATAATGCGGGTCACAGTGTAAAACACAGGAAGAAATCACTTACTTTGGAGGTGGATAATACATAGGAGACTTTTAGCCTGAAGTTCATGTGGAAGACTTGGAAGTCAAGGATATACCACAGAGATACCAATGGCTTTGTTTCCAGCTTTCCCATCAGACCCTGCTACAGGGTCAGGTTTATTGCTGACATTTTATCCTCATAAGTTCTTGAGTAAATTGAGACATATATTGGTGTTAAGTATGAGGTGAATTGGAAAAACCTTTAAGAATAGTTTTTAGAATAAAAGTGACACTCATGACCACTTGGCAATGATACTCAATGACTTAAGCCCTAAAGGTAGGCCACATTTTTAGGAGGTAGAAAACAAGTACAGAAACTTACCATTTATCCACCTCTCCTAACTTTTGGCCAACCTTGGATCTCGGTAGTTCTCGCTCCTGATTCTCCCATTAAAGCTATTAGTCCCACTACTATTCATTACCTAAAGTTATACACTTAGAGCTGCCAAGAAAAATCTTTTTAAGAAGTTTTGCTTTTAAGTCACTGAGTAGATCCAATACTCAGGTATCAAGTGAGAACATGTTATACCTCTATATTAGATTAATTCACTTCATAAGGACATATCAACGTAGAAAACATTACATAACATGAAAAAAGACCACTGAATATCACTACATGTGATTCTAATATGTCAGAGTAGTTATGAAAACCAAAGTTATTAATATTTTCATTGAGCTGATTTGAGAAAGCCTTGTATCAAAACTGTATTACTAGTGTTTACTGAAAATAGGTATGCGTTCTACTACAAAATTAACTTAGTAAGAAAACAACACTCCACTTTGTCCCAGTTATGTAGTGTTGATACCCTGTAGACAATATTTTAAAAAGAACTGCATTTTTGCAATAGGCTGGGCTCACAGTATGTTAGTACAGAGTTCATGTGTATAGCAGTACTATGAGAACGTCATTGTGAAATGCATGTAAGGCATGAAAAACACCAGCATTAAAGCTCTTAAGGGCAATAACTCAAACAGACAGCTGCTAGAGAAGGTGCTTTCAGGAATTTTACACACACACGTATAATACATATATGTACACACATATGCACATACACATATATGCATATGTGCATATACATAAAAAATTTAGTTACAGCACATACTAATTCATCATGCTTCCACAGTGAAACAAATCAATCACATAAATTGCTGCTGAAACTAATGAATGACCCAAAGGAGAATGGACTTTTGCCCCCTCTACCTACTAGCCCGATCTTGAAAACAGAAGTGACCACTTGCAGTCTTCCACGCAGTGTGGTTAGGAGTAGTCTGAGCAGTCGGTGGGAAGTTCTGATTGAAGAAGTGCTGTTTCCATCAAACTTCACGGTTCCACTGGTCACACAAGAACTGTGGTCTGGGCCTGAGTAGTTTGCTCATGAACTGCTTGGCAATCTAACATATTAACTTAGAGTTCACTAGAAGCCAATACCTCAAAAAAAATTAGATCTTCCAGCCCCATAACAACATTTCCATTTCATATTAAAGCAGCCTTGTCAAGATACAGTCTGGTCAGTGCCCGTCTTCTTCTGCCCTTTGTCTCATAGCAAATATTGACAAATTCCTCAGTAGCTCTACATGTGTGATCTACCTAAGTTCTAAAATCCACAGCCATAGCCATCAGGGAGCCCGAAGCAGCCTGTTGAGGCAATGGCAGCATCGCTGTCTCCTTGTGTGTCCAGCTCCCGTGGCTGTAGGAGGACCAAATACAAAGGAAGGTAGAGAAACCCACCAAACACATGGAATTCCTTCCCCACCCATTGTCTCCTGGAAGTAGCTTGGTCTGTAGTTCTCTGTCCACTTTTAGAACAGAACAGTGGCTACCCTGTGGCCTCAGTCCTCTGGAAGATCTAAGAAGAGTTGTTGATTTTCAGTTTATTCAATTTTTTCTTATTGCCAGAACAAGAGTGATGACTTCCAAGGTCCCTACACATTGGACCAGAAACCAGAAGTTCTTCATACATTCAGTGAACATTTATGAAGTGCTGCTGGGCCAGGTACTGTCCCCAACCTGCCTTGCACACCTAAATGTCCAGCCTGCTCTGGACCCTTAGGAGACTCGCCCAGATGAGACCTCCCATCCCTACAGACTGTATGTGGGGTTAGTAGGGAAGGAAAAAACAGAAGAAGGAGGAATCTTTATGGAGGAAGAGAATAACTCCTACTTTAAGTCACCAACTTTCATAAAAACCAACCTACCTCATGGACTATAGAAAACTGGCTATTCGATATTAAACATTTTCCAGTTTCCTTTCATCTTGCTCTTCCCAACTGCACCAGGAATAGAAAGAGGGCGCAGCAGCCCATGGATCTGCATGGTCAAGTCACTGGATCTGAGAGGAAAGAGGTGAGCTGCTGGTTGGATGCAAGAGGAACAGGAGGAACTCAGAGTCCAGGTGGCCCAGGTGGTTCCATGCTGCCCAAATCCATTCACAGAAATAGCTACTTCTCGGTATTTGGCATAAATGGAAGAACATATATCATAGAATATAACAGAATGCAAAACAAGGCCACCCTTTACTGATAGGAAGACAAGACTGTGGGTTAAAACCTCATTAGTTCTTGCACTAACTCAAAATACTTCAATTGATAGATATTCCAAATAGATGAAAATTGTACCTTTTCACTACTTACAGAGAAAAAAGTTTGCTGAGCAAAGTATAACAGTGTAAACCTATTTGAGGAAGTATCAAACTAGAGAACAAACTCTTATAATCTTGTAGAAGCATCTATTTGCCTAAGAATAATTGCTACAGAAATATTTGTGTCAATTTCCTAAGAACTTGTACCAGGTAATACGTGTTTGGTTAGTCCTGTGTGTCAACAGATTGTTGAAAGTAATGGCTGCATCTCTTTCTAAATACTTTAGAAACTTTTGACTAATCCAGAATGGATGGAAGAACTAGGCTAAATTGATGAGGATTTCTATACATTTACATTATGACACTTCAAAGTGAATAAAGTGACAAAGTAAAGACCGACCAAATAAGAACAGGGAAACTTGACACCTAATCTCCCCACCGGAGCTGCCCCTAAGCGCAGCTCTACCTTTTTCTCGGTTCACTTCTCAGACGGAATCACTTCCTCCTATCCTGTGTAGTAGAAGCAACGAATAAAAAGAACAGGATGAGTTGGGCAGGGTTAACTGTGGCAAGGTATGTTCGAATCTGTGAACTGACAGAGATGTTGTTCAGGCCTAGGCTCCCGAAGGCCCCCAAAGGTTTCCTAGCTTCTCCTCAGTTGACCTCTCATATGATCCTTGGGACGTGGTCAAATCTCCCGGCAATATCTCCATGCTGCAGCCTGAGCACACAGAGAGCAGGCAGCAAGAGCAGCCAGGAAGCCAGCTCTAGGGGCCCAGCACTGGCTGACGCAACAGGGAGCCAGAAACAAAGGTGCCACCAAACCTCAAACTGCCCCACCCACTGAGATTGGACACTGTCTCCCCAAACACACACGGTGGCCGCATCATCAAATTACAGCTTGGCAAAACAAAAGAGGACAGGCCTAGGGATGGGGAGGTGACACAAACATGGATTGTCACCTGCTGATGTTTTGGTTGAGCGAGTGAGAATGTCATATTGGAAAGGAGTCGGGCAGCACCGAGACCTTTGTTTCGTGCCAGGCACTGTGCTGGGCCTTTTGGACACATGGTCTCATTTCAGATCCCAGCGATTCTGTCAAAGCCTTAAGCATCCCCACTTCACCCAGGAGGAAACGGAGGAGAAAGGAGGAGGAGGAAAAACAGAAGGGAAAGAGAAGGAAAGGGAGGAAGGGGTGGCATGAGCACCTGCGAAGGCGCTGGGGCCTGTTAGGACTTCCCTGTGTCATCACATTTCAACTTTGCATCTTGGAAGTGGCAACTCAACCAGCTAGGGACTGGTCAACAGGTAGAAGCCAGGGCCACGGTTACCGTTAAAGATGACACAGCAGGGATGGCAGAGAGCACTCTGAACACTGGTAACCAGCTGGGAGGTTAGGCCACAGCCGCGTGGAAAGAGCAGAGGGGATGTGAAGACGCGGCTTCCCGGAGAGCACTCAAGAGGGTGGCCTGGAGGGAACTGAATGAAACTCAGTCTGAATTTCACCTCTGGCACGGACCAGCTGGGAGGCCTCTTCCGTCACAGCTGTCTCACTGTAGCACGAGGACAGTTTCCCCTGCTCCTGTGGGACGTTTGGAAGGTCGAGATACCGCCTGGCTCACGGTGTTCCTTCATAAATGATGAGAACATTATTATTATGGGGGTGGGTGAAATGGGGGAAGTGGATTGAAAGGTATAAGCTTCCAGTTATAAAATAAATAGGTCCTGGGATATGGCGTACAGCAAGTTGACTATAGTTAACAATGTTGTACTGCATATTTGAAAGTCGCTAAGAAAGTAAATCTTGAAAGTTCTCATCACAAGAAAAAAACGTAACTGTGTGGTGATAAATGTTGTCTAGACTCGTGGTGATCATTTCAAAATATATGCAGATATCAAATCGTTATTTGTACACCTGACACTGACAAAACGTTATATGCCAATTGTACCTTGATTTAAAAAAAGAATATTATTATTATTGTTGTTATTGTTATTATTATTACCATCTCAATTTTGAAGTATGGCTGAATCTGGCCAGGAAGCAGAGCGGGAGAAGGCATTCCTGATGCTGGAGCTTTTAAGGAAGTATTTAAAAAAGCAGGAAGTTCCTAATTACCCAGCTCCTCCCTCCCCCTCCCCAGGTGGAGCCTTTTTCCCCATCATTTTCTCTGATCTAACCCAGCACTCAGAGCGCTGCCTCTGAAACCAAACAGAAAAATCAGACTTGGCGCAAGTTGAGTTAGGGACCCCAGGGCCAGGCACTGCTGTCCCCAGATGAACTGAGACTGTGTGGAAGAGACACCCGAACAGTAAAAGAACTCTCAAGTCGAGTGCCTTTGACAGGGAAGGACCCTGACCTTGCGAAAGAGGAGGTAGAAAGTAAGTGACTAGAAACCTGCTCCTGGAAACTAACAGGGAGAGTTGAGAGCACACTTCAAACACGTTGTCTGTTTTTAATTTACGGTCACAATTCACGTCAGTTTATTCCCGTTGCATTCTCACATTCAATGCTAAATTCTTTAACTCCTACCTCGGTGCCCTCAACTCACAAAACCTTTGTTGGTGATACACTTAATGCTGAAACGGTCATATCATGAGACTTGGGGTTTGGAGACAGGGCAAGGAAAAAAGTAAACAACAAAACGAGATACAATCCATTGCTCCGAATAGAGGCCTTTCAGTTAGTTTGACCCCTTGTCAGTGGGTGGTCTCTCATCCACATGTGAACTCACAGACCAATGCCTCCAATATGGTGTTTGCTATTGTTAAAAAAAAAAGAGGAAGAAAAGTCAAAACCCCAAATATCCTTAGTTTCTTCTAGTTCATTCTTTCGTCTTTATTTTTCTTACAATAAATGTATCACATAGTCTTTGGAGGGGATTAAAATTGCTTGTAAATCACTTAAAACTGATAACAGGTAATTGTTACATTTTGTGGCAGCTCCTTTGTATTTGCATGTCACACACAAAATTAGGGTCTTAGCACGTCTCTTTATTCAGAAACCCTTGTTTTGTTCTCGGGTCCTCCGCCCGTGCTGTTTGCTTTGGCTGCGCTTTCACGGCCCTCACGGGCACTGCACTTGCTGTCTACTGATTGGCTCCTCAGCTTCGCTGAAAGCCCCTTGAAGGAAAAGTGACCTTGGCCACGGTGGTGGCCCCCAAAGCTTTGCACATGGTAGGAATCATCAGCTAGGAAGCAGAATGAACACACCAGTCACGGTTAGCTTCATGTGCCCACTTGGCTGGGCCAGTGCCCAGATGTTTGGCCAAACACGAGTCTAGTTGTTGCTGTGAAGGTATGTTTTAGATGTGACTCCCAGTTAAAACGGTAGACTTTGAGTAAAGCATGTTACTCTCCGTAGTGTGGGTGGGCCTCACCCATCAGTTGAAGACTTCAGAGAAAACACTGCTGTCTCCCCAAAAGCGGGGGGAATTCTGCCAGCAGATGACCTTTGGACTCGAGCTACAACATAAACTCTTCCTGGGTCTCCAGCTTGATGGCCAGCCCTGCGGATTTTCGATTGGTCAGCCACAGCAAAAAGAAAGAGAAATGAGCATTTATGAGGTAATTCCTTAAAATCTCTCTCTCTCTTTTTCCCTGTACTGGTTCTGTTTCTCCGGAAGTCCTTCCCCCACCCAGCCAGCTACACCACCACTCTCTGCCTCTCTCCTGGGCTTGTCACCCCCAACCATCCCCTATTTTCTCTCCCAGGACCGGCCTCCACACACAACTTCTCTGCAAGGCCCAGTGTGTGGACTTCCACCCTCTCCCACCCACGTCCTCCTTAGAGAGCTCACTCTCTCCGTCTGCAACTCCGTCCTGATTCGACTGGCTTTCTCCATCAATTGTACAGAAGCAGGGTGTGGTCTGTGCGTTGGGTGGTGGTCCTAGGTGGGGGGAGGGACAATGATATGAGACAGCAGTGAGTAAGGTGTGAGTTCTGTCCTGAAAGGGCTTGACACTTAAGAAAATAATTGCAGGAGAGGTAAAGCAAGTAGGTATACAACTGTAACAGGGAGTGGAGCACATGAACAGGGAAGGTGGGAAAGCAGGGACCAGGGAGAGGAGGTGAGGGAAAAACCCTCCAGGAGCACTTGGGGAGAAGCAAGGACCAGGGAAGGATCGTGGACAAGCAAATCCCTGACAGATGGAAAGGACTCTGAGCATGGCTGGGGAAAATGCAGGACCTGGGCAACACTGGACAGACAGGAGTAAGGGCACATCGAGTCAGACACAAGACTGGACTCATAAATCAAGAGTTTGATAGACATACAGTCACATTTCACAAACACCCCTCAGTCAGCGAGTTCAAACATCATTTTTTCCCAAGTCTGCTCCTTTTTACAGTGGAAGAGAAATATGATTCTCTTCCATGTCTTTCAGGCTCAAAAACCAACCAATGTCTGACTCAGCTTTTCCCCCTCCCCGGTCATTGGTGTGTCTCCGGATTAGAAAGCCACATAGTCCCACCCCTATCCAGGCAGCACCTGAGGGTCATTTAGCCTCTCGCAGACTCCTCCTCTGATAGCAACTCAGTTTGTCCTGTTTGCCGTTTGCGTTTCCTACACAGACAGTAAATGAATACTCAGAAAGTTAAAAGTTAGAAAAGTGGGGGCAAAGTGGCTCCAGAGCTGTCAGCTCACCCTACGTGGGACCTGGCGACCCAGACAGCAGAGAAGGAGCACGCGCCTGCATGAGACATGAACTTCTATTGATGGCACCCCAACGACAATGGCTGGTAGGCAGCCCCTCACCCCAACTCCCCGTGGATTAATTAAAATGACCCAATTCCAGTCACCTAGTGGGGTTGTGCTCCCTCTCCTCATTTCTCAGCCAGTCTAAATTCCTCTTCCTGACTGACAGCGGCTCCACTCCGGCCCTGCCCGACCACTCTGTCCATCTCCTCACTCAAGCAAGCCCCCACTCCAGCCAGGCCAGCTGGTCTCCCCGGTCATGTGAACACATCACATTAGTCCCAGCTGCCACATGCCTCAGAATTCATCAGTCAAATGAGTTTCTCTCTACCAATCACAACCAGGACTACAAAGTATCCACCAACAGATGAATGGATAAGCCAAACGTGGTGTAAACATGTGACATTTCATTCATCCGTTAAAGGGAATGAAGTGCTGACACACATTGGATGAACTTTGAAAGCCTTGTGATAAAGGAAAGAAGCCAGACACAAAAGGCCACACATGTATGACCCCTTTTATGGAACTATCCACAGAGGCAGAAAGCAGACAGCAGTGAACCAGGGACTGGGAAATGGAGAGCGATCGCTTAATAGGCCCCAGGTCTCCTTTCAGGGTGTTGGAAATGTTCTAGAACTAAATAGTGGTGATGGCCACACAACATTGTGAATGTACCAAACACCTTCATGCAGTGTAGAACTTGAAATGGTTAAATAGGTACGTTTAGGTTATATGTATTTTACTTTAAAAAAGTTAAAAAGTAAAGAATATCCATAACTAACAGGTTTCTAAGTTTGGTTCTCAGACCACCCATATCAGCAAAGCTTAGGGTACTTGGTAAAAATGACAGTTTCTGGGCTCCCCCAAGCGAGACCCACAAAACTTGATTCCCACCAACTTGTGTAGTGTTGTGTTGGCCTTTCACAGCATCTCCCGTGACCTGTGCACACAGCTTTGAAAATCAAACTAGAACGCTTAAGACAGGAACGCTATCCTCCATGTGCCAATCCTACAGGCCAGTTCGATGCAGGTTTTTTGTTGTGGTGATTGAACGAGTAGACATTTGTTCATCTTTGTTTAAAGGGAGCACACAGTTCTCTCTCTTTCCATGTCCAGGACTATGGCAGTTACACAGTCCCTGTAACCGGTCCCTATGTCGGTCGAGTCCCTGTGCTGTGTTTCCACCTTGGACTGTGAGTCACTCTGTGAGTGTGTGTCCATGCCCACGGAGAGGGAGGGGGAGTCTCCTTCCTTCCTCATGTAAAGGCACTGAGAATTCTTGGATTTCCAAGGGAATCGTACTACCATCCCTTCAAACCTCTTGGTACGGCAATGGGAAATCCGCCCGTCACACACTTTGTGCTGATGGAATGTATGGACTCAGGAACCATCCTCCAGGTGCAGAGGGAAGGTATCAGTCAAAGAATTCTAGGTCATTGATCAGAACCAGGACCACAAAAGCCTTGTTTAGGGAATTATGTGACAGTAAGGGGACAGTGGGGTTGCGATCATCTCCTGAAAGCTTTTTCATGTCTGCCACACAAAGTCAGCAATGCAGTCAACGGTCTAGATGCCTTCGAATATCATTAGCATGAAATGTTTAATCAGCTGTTCAGTTGTCACATGATCTCAACAGGTCAGTACATTTCACATGGTCTATGTTTAATTTCTGCTGCAGCAGGACCATCTGATGGGAAGTGAACCGTGCGTAATGGGACCGAATGTTAAGGAACACGTGACAGAAACAAGAAACCAGCACCGAGGGACTGGTATTGACGACCTGACAGGAAAACAGATATTTCTGCAGTGTTGAGAGGAATCCCCTTTTGGACACCTAAGCAAATACAGCTACTTTGACTCAAAGTTCTTTTCTGGGTGGGTCCTGCAACAAGTTCCATCGGTCCTGAGTGTCACTGCTCGAGACAGTGTTGTGTGGCACCAGTGGTGGGCGTGAAGCCACGGACAGCCCTGCATCAGAAGCAGACGTGGTTTGCAGGGTTTTCCGCTCTGCGGGCCGGGGTTGGCAGTCAGTGTGCAACTGCTCAAGGAGCAGCACCTACTATGTGCAAAGCCCTTCACCTGGTGCTATGGGAATGCAAAGAAAGGCTTCAGCGGTTTATAATCCCCAGAGAAGAATGTAGTCTGCTTTTAAAAAGGTCTTATTTTGCTATGCAAACAGATGCGCCTGGCTGGAGTGTGTTGGGGGGAAGTGATGGGGAGAAGACAGGAAAGATGCCATACAGGGCAGGGGCCCAGAGAGGACCAGCCGGACCTGAGGCTGGCCAGACAGTTAAGGCGCAGGTCACATTAAGGCAGTAAGTCTGTCTAACAAAAAAGCCTGAAACAGGTTTCTGTGTCTCTCTACCCTGACGTGAAAGGCCATTCCAGGTGCCACCCCAAAGTGTTCTGAGCTGGCCTGACTCAGGCAGTTTGCTGGGAGACTGTGCTCCTCTAATGAAATGCTCCATATGGCGGATTTCCACGAAGTCTCAGAGTCTCGGGTCTTCTTTCACAGCCCTAAAGAGACACCTGAGGAACCACCATAATCCTGAGGCATGAGACAGTATGGCTCACAGGTAGTATAGGGTTTAGGAGAGGACACCTTTAATTACTAACCAATTTTGTGGGAGAATGATGGGTCTGAACCTGTAAAGCCAGGTCCCTAAGTAGCTCCCCACATTTCTATCCCACCAGCCCCTACACCAAGCCCCTATGCCCATCCTGGCACCGAAGCCCTGTCCATGAAGGGGCAGGGCAAGGGTCTTCTGGTGATGGCTGGGGGAGCTGAGGGAGGCCCAGTCTGCTTCCCCTGCGGAAGGCTTCAAAGTATGGAGGTAACTCATAAAAATAACCCCTTTAACTCCTCTAAGTGGTTATTAATTAATAGAAAACACCAGTGGCTGTGCCTCCAGGCTGCTCTCCCTGAGAGGGCCTTGTAAGAATACCCGCGATCTACAAGAGGTGGCAGTGTCCAGAAAACAAGGACAATGTGTCCTGGCAAAACACAGCCGGCCCTTAACCCCGATCCCAAAGGGTCCTGGGTTGGAAGCCTCGCCAAAGGGGGCGGGCTCACTCGCCCAGGCCCTCGGTCCCGGGCACCCCGGTTCTGAGTGAGCAGCCATTCCGCAGGAGACGCGGGGCACCCGACGCCAGGGACCAGGCCGGCCCGGCTCAGCGCCGCGGCCCCTAGGGAGGACCCACCTTACACCCCCTGTGCCCCGACGGAGGGGAAGGCGAGCGTCCTGCCCTGCTCTCCCCGTGCACTCGGCTCCCCAAACGGAGGGGCTTACCCTGGGCCCCTTGCACCCCCCAAACCGTCCAGCGTTCCCTGCGACCCACAGGAAGGCCTGTCTTGCACCCCCCAACCCTGCACACCTCACTCCCTTCCCTGCCCTCCCCACCCCCACCCCCACCGAGGGAGGCCTGTCCTGCGCCCCGCGCCCCGGGGCGGGCCCTCGCTGGCCACCGCATGCTCGCCTCTCAGCGCTCTGGGGAGCGTCAGGACAGAGGCGGGGTGGGGCGCGGTTAAAAAGCGCCGCAGGTGGGGACCGGCCGACTGCAGGTCGCAGACACCGGCCAGTCCGCCCGACCCGCCGCGGCGAGGGCGCAGCTACGCCCAGAGCCTAGCGCCGGGACCCGCGCGGCCAGCGCTGCGAGCAGGTAAGCCCGGCCGGGCGCGGGGTGACTGCGGCCTCCCCGCCGAGCAGCGCCCCGTCCCGCGAGAAGCCCAGGGGAGGGTCGGCAGCCTGTCGCCCTCCGCTCGCAGGCGCCCTGGCCGGCGGCCGCTCCGGGGGGGCCTTGTGGCCGCCGAGTGCGGCGTCAGCGCGCGACCTTATCAGCCCGGATCCGCATCCCTCCCGTGTCCCCTGCGTGCCGGGAACCAGGACAGACTCGTTTGCCTTTACCCCATGTGGTCCCTTTTGACCTGCACGACAGGTTTATGATGCATCAGACCGCGAGTCTGAGCGGCCGGCTGGGGACCGGTGCCCCTTCCCCCAGTCCCTTCGCCGCGCCCGGGCTTGTCTTTGGCGTTCACGGGACCGACCGAGTCCCCAGATCTGGGGAGCAGAAAGCCAGCAGGCCCCTGGCCGGTCCGTAAGTCCCACGTAGAACTGGCCCGTGAGGCCGTGTGATGCGCGCCCGAGGAACTTGTGAAACGCAGATGACAATAATACAATTATGGGACAATTACCGGCCAATAGTACTTGTCATTGGTGACACATCTCAGTTAAAAGGTGGAGGCACCAGAAGGTACTTCCTGTCTGGTGAAGGTCAGTCCCGCCATCGCGTGCTTTTTTGACTGGGCTGGCCTCCCTTCTTGGAGAGCAGGACCGAGTCCGAGGTGAGTGTGGCTCTAGTGCAGCTGTGGGCCTGGAGGGGCTGGGGACCAGCAGCCACTGCAGGGGCAGGGGGCGCAACCTCCGCGTCCCCTGGCTGTGAGTCTAGTCCTGGCTTGAACTTAACCACGCAGCACTGTTGTCTTCTTTCAGGGGCCTTGGGGCCATGCAAGGTTTTCTTGCCTGGGTTCTAGCAGAACCTAACTGGCATTCTAGGAGAAAATGTCCTGCCGCAGTGCGCTCCCTTAGAGCGCAGGATGCTGTTCAGAACTGCCCCTGCGGAGAGCTTTGTCTGTTGTTTGGATCTGGATCTGGATCTGGCTGAGACTTTGGGGATGTTGTTTGAACTCTGCCAAGGAGGGGAGAGGGGATTATGGGTCCAGAATACCAACACTGCAGCCTGTGACACAACCGGGGGTGGGGGGGGCGGGGAGGATTGTTGTCCGAAACCCAAAAGTCCCTCATCAACCAGCTGTCTCACTGGCAGATTTATTATAAAACAAAATCTGCTCTGGGTAATGGTGTCTTGTTCTCTCTCTCTCTCTCTTTTTTTTTTTTTAAACTTTTTCCTCTGCTGAATTGTAAGAGCATTAGGGAAGAACAGAACTTTAGAAGGTTTCAACAAGGTGACAGGAAAATTCTAACTTGCCAATCCTCACCACGTAGCTCTGACACCCTCTGGATTCGTCTGGGAGCCATGAGTGGTTTGTGCTGGGGGAGCGGTGCTCTACCCAGGCTTCTTGGTCCAGGAGGGCATGACCCCTCCCACAGTGACATGACCATATGGGAAGGTTTCTGTTTTATTTGTTTGATCGATTAGATGGTGAGTCCCCAGGTGGCCTTTTCTGCTTTTATTCCCAGGGTCATTTTACTCTGGTTAGATCTAAATGTTTGGGAAACAGAGACTGATTAATAGAAATTATTTTTAACTCTTTGAATTCTTAAATGGATTAAGAAATACATGTAATTATATGGACTGTTCATTTTATAGTTAGACTCCAAAAACAGAAAAACTTTCTTGTTTTTACTGAATTAATTTTGAAGAAGTACATAAACCCTAAACCCATTTTGTCACTGGCCATTACTTTGAAAGGACAGTTGATGAAGTTCTGAGTCATTAACTTAAAGGCCATCTATCAGCTTGTCCCTTGGATGATGTGAGATTTCTGGAGACCAAGAGATAGAGATTCTTCTGCATTAAGGAGAGAGTTTGAGGGATGTTGTTGTTGTTGTTTTGTAAGATACTGACTTGGGACTCAGGGGGCATATCCAGTTTCTCAGACTACCTCTACTTCTTTTTTTTTAATGCTCAGGGAAGGAGCTTGAGGTTTGAGGTGGGTGGTAGTACCACCCTTATTTTGGTAGGGAAAAGACACTACACTGAAGACTTTCATTTCATTTCATCGTGGATCCAAGCTACAGAGCACCAGAAAACTGGCAGTGTCCAGAATTCCCTCATGACAGTTCTGGGGATGAAGAAAAACCACCCACAAGGTCGGCCGTGGACATGTGGGCGGAGTTAAGGGGAAACGGCTGCATCCCCTATGTTTTCCTCAATGGGTGACCTCCTCACCCACATCCAGAAGCTGCACAATGGTCTATATTCACGTCGTTGTGGTGTCACGTTGGTTCTAGGCAATCACATGTGCAGAAGGAGAAGGCTGTGCCCAGAAGAGGCAGCCTTGCCCTGGTTCTCCTCCAGCCGATGGGCGGGGGGGGGGGGGGGGGGGGGGGGGGGGGGGGGGGGGGGGGGGGCTGGGGAGTCGGGCTCAGGTGTGTCGTCACCGCCTTGATCGATTCAAACTTCTCAGCTCTCCAAATGCACAAACTGGGAGGAGTGTGCTCTGCTCTCAGTCTATTGGATGTTTGCTGACTGGCTTTGAAAGGGTCGTGTGGTGTGTGCTGGGTGACACTGGTGCTCAGGGCTTCAGTCCGGGTTCTGTCATCAGTGTCACCAAAATGCCATTATCAAGCAAACTAGTTATGATTAAACTCTTGAATAAGAGATTTTAAAGCAATCAAGACATTTCATTACTGAAGCGGAGTGCTGATAGACTTAAATCCTTTGAACTGCAAAAGAGAACAGTCTATCTTCATAGTACTGGGTGCGTCACCAGAAGTGAGGTCAGTGGTGGTTAGAGGTGGGTGTTGGGACTGGAGCTTTGTGCCAAGAGTGCCCTGTGGGTAGTTAGACGTGCTGCAAACCCGAATGCAGCGCACTTCAGTGCGTTTGAATAGGACCACGTTCCCATATGTTGACGACGACAGACGCTGTTTCTATTCTTTCCCTAAAAGAGAGCCAGAAAGGAGCCAGTTAAACCTCTCTGGTTTAGAGAGAGAGGGTTACTATTTTCTTTTTTACGGGGAAAGCTGCTCCTGGTGGCTGCCCTGCCACCAGCCTACCCGAAGCCTAAAAAGGAAGAGGTATTTGTTCATGGATACCGACGGCAAGGGTCCCCCAACGGGTGTAGATAGTTTGGAAAGCAGTTCTCAAAGAGTACTCGGCCTTCAAATGTCCTATAACCACACTGTTTATGATGGCTCACTCCAGGGGGGGGTGCTGAGGGCTAGTGGGGTGCCCCTGCCCCCCAGCAGGGTGGCCTCGCCCACCCAGGACCAGGTCAGGAGGGGCAAGTGCAGCCAGAGCCTCCTTTTAAACTTGCAGAATCCTCTGCTCTCTGACAGCCCATTGGGGGCAGGCAGCGTCGGGAGGGCAGCAGGGCTTGCCTGTGACTGCAGCAGCAGCAGCACCGTGTCAGAGCCATCCCCCTGGCCCTCCTCCCAACACTGTGTGAGGAGCTCTCCTCCTGCTCTAAGCGCTCGCTGGGAGGGTGACATGCAGGACAGAGGTCTGGCTTCTTGGGAAGCCCTCAGCAATGATGGCAACTGAACGAAAGGATGGAAAGGGAAGGCTTCACCGTAAGAAACACTGGTGCACATTCACTGAGAGCAGGAGAGTGAGGAGACTCTGGAAAACAGCTCTTCCTTTTCCAGTCCTTTCTACCATGATAGGTAACAGGCCTTGGTAGATCCTGCAGGAAGATACTGCAGGTCAGGTGATTTGTTTTTGCCCAATCAGTTGTCTTGATCACTCATCTTCAGTGGTGATCTGGGCATTTCATTTCTTTTCCTGCCTTTAAAGGTGCAGGTAAATTGCTGACTTCAAACTCAGTATGAGCTCTAGAGTAGATTATTTTCTGTTCATCTTTGCTACTTTGGGAGAGCATCTTCAGAGTGTATGATTTAAGGATCCAGGGAAGTGAAAAAGAAATAAAGCTACTACTGTTCCTATTATTCCTGTTTTTTTTTAAGGAGAAGCCCCAAAGAGCAGAAGTCAAGGATCCCGCTTCTAGAAAGTAGGACCATGTTCTTGCGGGGGAATTGTGACCTGCTGACCTCAGCCCCTGGCCTTGGCCTTGTTCAGGCAGCTTGGTTGGTTTGTTTTTTAGTAGGGCAGGTAACAGGTGAAACCCGGTGTGTCATTGTTCAGGCGGGTGATAGAGAACTCAGAGAGAAATAGTCTTTAAAAAAAACTTGTGGGGAAGTTTAAATTCTGTGCACTTTGGAGGTTTTGAGAAAATGTGACTTTTCTTTGATAGATCAAAGACTTGCTCATTGGGCACTTAAGTAACCAAACTCCTAGGGGAAATGTTTACTGGTTAATCAGAGAACATCTATCTCATTTTAAATATAAATAGGATTGGCCTCCTAGGGGGAACTGCCACTATAAAATATGTTGAAACATCATGATACATGTTTCTACCTCCCCAAACCTTGAAAGGTTTCTAAAGTAGAAAAGTGTATTATAATGACTTTCATAGGAAACTAAACATTAATTATACAGTTCATATTGTCTAAAACGAGTCTTTTAAATCAAAGTTTAACGTGAACATTGACTATCTCTTAGGCCATGAGATAAGTGGTATGTGAAGGCAGGGCCTAACTGTAGAGCCTGACACCACACCTCCTCAGTGAGCCCACGGCATTGCCTGACAATGCTTGCACGGCCTCTGAGCTGGTGTTTTAAGGACAAGAAACGACAGCTTCAAAGAATTCATGACTAACAGTTGCACCTATTTCCTCATGTAATGGTTTCATTTTCCTCAGCTTTTTCTTACAAAAAAAAAAATCAAAACCTCCCCCATATCTTGGCTATTGCAAATAATGCTGCAATGAACATAGGGGTGTATATGTCTTTTTGAATTGGATTTCTTCAAATAAACACTTTGAAGTGGAATTGCTGGGTCATAAGGTAATTCTAGTTTTAATTTATAAGAGCCAAGATATGGAAGCAACCTAAATGTCTATTGACAGATGAATGAACAAAGAAGTTGAGATATTTATTTACAATGGAATATTACTCAGCCATAAAAAATGAAATCTTACCATTTGCAACAACACGAATGGACCTAGAGGATATGTATGGTAATTGAAATAAGTCAGACAGAGGAAGACAAGTATCATATGATTTTACTTATATGTGGAATCTAAAGAACAAAATAAATGAACAAACAAAACAGAAATGGATTCACAGATGCAGAGATCAGCCCAGTGGATTCCAGAGTGGAAAGAGGTTGAGGGGCAGTCAAAATAGATGAAGGGGATTAGGAGGGAACAAAATTCCAGTTATAAAATAAACAAGTCATGAAGATGTAAAGTATAGAGCAGAGAAGAGAATATAGTCAATAATTTGTAATAACTGTGTACGTTGTCAGCTGGATACTAGACCTATCAGGGGAACCACTTATTAAATTATATAAGTGTCTAACCGCCATCCTATACACCTGAAACTGATATAAAATACTGAACGTCCACTGTAATTGAAAAAGAAAGACAAAGCCTGGCTCTCTGGATTCAATTCTTCGTCCAACAGTCCCTCTGCTGCCCCGTGCCTCCAAGCTGTCCTCCAGCTGAACTGCTCCAGCGCCCTCCATATTCCCTCCTGCCGGAGTCCTTCCAGGCTCTGCCACCTGGCCACACTCTGGCAGGTCATCAGCCTGCCATTGTCTTCCTTGATGTGACACGCACAAACACAACACTTCAGAAATGGGCTCCCGGGGAGCGGGCGTGCTAATCAGCTCTTCTCGCCTCACCTTGAATTTCATTTAGGAATCCTTGCTGTATGGCATGAGCACCCTGCTTGTAAGGATGTTCCTTCTAAGGGATACAAATACTCCTTAAGTAAAATGTTAGGGTGCCGTTGTTGAATGAACCGTGGAAAGACAGCTAACTTACTGATGACATGAGAGGCACCTGAAACACCATTTTGACACCAAACACCCTAAGTCTGTGCCACGGCCACCATCATGGTGACTGTTAACAAATTACTGGCGGGTGCAGGGGTCAGCCTGGGAAGCAGCTTGACCACGGTGTGCTCCACGTGCTTTCAGGGCAGTCTAAGATGGGTTGACAAAAGGACTTTGTTGACTCCCTCCTCCCCTAAAAGGGTGTGAAATATTGTATGGGCTGATTGTTTTGAGGAGAGGGCCTTTCACTTTCAGAAGAATCTGTGTTCATCATTCATCTTTTTTTTTTAAGGAGATGGCTGACCAACTTTTCAGTCTTGTGTGGCAATATCGAAGGCATCTGTTTGAACTATAGCAAGAGTTTCTGGGGACATCAAGAAGTCCTTTTCTCCCAGGACGTTAGATCGGGGAGCCGAGAGGGAGCGAGGCCCCGTGCTGCAGCGGTGCGGGGTTTTCACTGCAATCCCTGTGTGTTGGTATCTGCCAGAAGGGAAGGCCATCACTGCCTGGTTACAAGGGAGAACAGGTGACAGCTATGACTCTTGTGGAAGAGGATCTTTCCATAGGTATGGTTTTAGGTTTCCTGAGAGCCCATGATGACAACAAATAATGTTACTCAAGCTAGACATAGATATAAATATCTTTTGTAAAGTAAACCAGTAAGTATTTGGTTTCTCACTTTTCCTTCTTAGTCTGCCAGGTAAACCAGATTATTTCATTCCGATGAATTTTTTTTCTTGGATAAGCCATTTAATCACTAAAACCTTCTGTGGACCCTCTGTGATCTCTGGGCAAAGAGAAACTAATGTGATATGCATTCACACAGTGATTCAACAGGAACTGGGGAAAGAATTTGAATCACCTGAATTCCTGCATTCATGTCCAACAGCGACCTATTATATAATCTGAATTCAGTTGAATGAAGATGATCTTAAATCCCCCCAAAAGTTATCTCTGGTCAAAAACCTTTGAATTTTTTAGGTTGGGCACTCCTTACCAGAAAGTCTCCTACCAGCAGTAAGCAAACTTTGCTTCAGTTTTTAATATAATTACTGTTGTATAAAATTCGAAGGAAATTTCCATTAATTTTCCTTTGCTAATCTTTGTCTGTTTAGGTTTACACCAACACAATGGATTGGGGTACCCTGCACACTTTCATCGGGGGTGTGAACAAACACTCCACCAGCATTGGGAAGGTGTGGATCACCGTCATCTTCATCTTCCGTGTCATGATCCTCGTGGTGGCTGCTCAGGAAGTGTGGGGGGATGAGCAGGAAGACTTTGTCTGCAACACTCTGCAGCCAGGGTGCAAAAACGTGTGCTATGACCACTTTTTCCCGGTGTCCCACATCCGGCTGTGGGCCCTGCAACTCATCTTCGTCTCCACCCCCGCCCTGCTCGTGGCAATGCACGTTGCCTACTACCGACACGAGGCTGCCCGCAAATTCAGACGAGGAGAGAAGAGAAACGAATTCAAAGACTTGGAAGACATTAAGAAGCAGAAGGTTCGGATCGAGGGAGCCCTGTGGTGGACATACACCAGCAGCATCTTTTTCCGAATCATCTTTGAAGCCTCCTTTATGTACGTGTTTTACTTCCTGTACAACGGGTACCACCTGCCCTGGGTGTTGAAGTGTGGGATTGATCCTTGCCCCAACCTTGTGGACTGCTTCATCTCTAGACCTACGGAGAAAACCGTGTTCACCATTTTTATGATCTCTGCCTCGGTGATTTGCATGCTACTCAACGTGGCCGAGTTGTGCTACCTGCTGCTGAAAGTGTGTTTCAGATCAAAAAGAGCCCAGACACAAAAAAACCACCCCAATCATGCCCTAAAGGAGAGTAAGCAAAATGAAATGAATGAGCTGATTTCCGATAGCGGTCAAAATACAACCACTGGTTTTCCAAGTTAGACATGTCAAAGTGCAGTGTAGCCCGATCCTAACAAAACTGGTGTCTGCTCCTACGGACCCTCTCTCTAAGATAGAGACTTCATCTTTATAAATGCCTTTCACAATAGATAGTTCCTGGAGTTAACGTCTGATAGAATAATTGGGCCACTAACATACAGCATGACCACATGTGTGGTCCAGCTTTGAAAACTAAGACAGGTTGACAGCTGTGCCTTGAAGTTCCTTTCCCGTGTCTTTTAAATGGACCATCTGACATAGTGGGTATTTCTTGAGAATTTAAGACTGTAACTGTTTTTAAAAAGAACGTTTATCTAGAAATTGAAACTTTTATTAGTAAAAGATATTTTTATAGGATTGAATGTTTTAGTTCTGACTTTAAATTTATATATTTTTATAATGACCAGTCTTCCTTACCTGGAAAAACATACAATGTTAGTTTTAGAATTATATCATCAGAATCTAAATTTTGAACTTACTGTATCTTGTTGTAAATAGTGTTTTGCATTATCTTTTGACAAGTTTATGAACTATCATGATGCTTTTCAGGTGGAAAGCGTTCATTGTACAATATGTCTGTGGCTTTCTGAATGTAGACAGAGCTGTATGGAAGCGGGAAGCTTTTTAAAACCAGCCCACTGGCAGGAGTTGTGAGCTCCCCTCAATAAAGATGAGCCCCACTGCTTAAGCCTTCCTATGCATTCTGGGTTTCTGTTTCATTTGGGCCACCATGCTGTCACTCCCAGTGGTATGATGAGTGGGTGGGATGCTCTGTCCGGGGTGCCCGTGGTTCTGTGGGTGGAGTTGCCCCTAAGTTTGTTGGAGACTCTTGCCTCATCACATAAAATGAGCAGAGATCAAGTTGAGCAGCCCACTCAGTCTTCCACTCAGAGAGGGTTTGCTGCTTCAGCCCCTGGGGGGTGTCCTCTGGGTCAGTGCGGCCCAGATAGGAGGAGGTGATGGGAGTTGTCAGGTGTTCAGCTGCTCTCTAACAGAGCTTGCCTCGATGGACTCATCACCTGAGCCCTTCAGTCCATGGTGGCTGAGAGATACCCACAGCTTCACCCCCACAGATGGGGAAACCTTCCTCCCTAGGAATTTCCAGGCTGAACACCGATGCCTCCAGTGTGGGTGTCTGCGAATCAGCCCCAGACTGGACACTCTGAAGTAATAACGATAAACACACCCATGCAACTGACGTAGTTAGCGTACGCTATGCATAGGGACACCTAATGAATAATGAATATGCATGAGGACTTGGCCGTCTCATGATTCCATCACACCAAAAAATCTAGTCAGCACTGGTAATTTCTGATCATCTGACCATGTTCCTTCTTTTTAAATAGCTGTTTGAATGTGTATCAGATGAAGGCCATGAACAGGATGGAGGAAAATACCAGGGCAGATAAAATAGCTTTGGTAGCACCCCTAATCTAGACAGAAAAGGGACTTCCTTTCCACCATGGTCTTGGGAGTCCTGGTCCCCTCACGACAGCCCTGCTAGTCCCTCCTTTCTGCCCTTTAACCTCCATAAATGCACCTTCCCTCTGGAATCCCCCCTGCACCACCTTCCAGGTCTGAGGGTGTGGCCACGTGCTGCCAGTACTCTCTCCCACCTGCTCCTCACCACGCTCCCCCC